>CAUYPK010088329.1:0-40858 GCA_963574355.1 Loris lydekkerianus | reverse complement strand
GTGTCCAGTTAGGAGCCTGTGGACTGTGTGTCAGATCTGCTGTGTGTGTCCAGTTGGCAGCCTGTGGACTGTATGTCAGACCTGCTCTGTGTGTGTCCAGTTAGGAGCCTATGGACTGTGTGTCAGACCTGCTCTGTGTGTGTCCAGTTGGGAGCTTTGGACTGTGTGTCAGACCTGCTCCGTGTGTGTCCAGTTAGGAGCCTGTGGATTGTGTGTCAGACCTGCTCCGTGTGTGTCCAGTTAGGAGCCTGTGGACTGTATGTCAGACCTTCTCTGTGTGTGTGTCCATTTAGGAGCCTGTGGACTATGTCAGACCTGCTGTGTGTGTTCACAGTGTAATTAATAAATTGTTTCTTTCCCTTCAAGAGAGAGATTCAGAAACTCTATGAAAACAAGTCATTTCTTTTCTTGGGCTGCCAGTGTACTATGGATAACACCACTTTCCAGACCCTTTTCCTGGAGGCCGTGAAGCACAAATCTGACTTAGAACATTTCATGCTGGTCCGGAGAGGAGATGTAGATGATATCAAGAAGCTTAGAGAAAACATGCTAGACAAAGGTATTAAGGTCATCTCCTATGGAGATGACTTTGCTGATCTCCCGGAGTATTTCAAGCGGCTGACAAATGAGATCGCCACCAGGGTAGATCAGGTGAGATGCATTTTGGGACTGAGGGAGCCCAGAGGGCCATAGCTTTTCAGCCTATTGTGTATTTGTGATGCATAAAGTCATCGGTGCTATGACACTGGACCAAATTGGGCTGTGGTTAGTCTTCAGGTTAGATGAAAATATCATTTAGATAATAGGAAAGTGGGCAAAAAAGCATTACTACAGTAGTTCAATATAGAAGTAGGAGGAATAAAGAAAATACATGTAAAGATGTTCAGCCTCACTAGTTATCAGTGAAATGTAGTTGGAATTTAGATTTCAAAATAGAGAATAATCAGTTGAGTTTTCTCTAAGGCTATGAAGAAAGAAAGTTAGAAATTTATTCCTGCAGTATTGGTGGGAAGGTAAAGTTAGTACAACTTTTATGAGGATAAATTTAAATTAGGTATCAAATTTTAAAACCTTTGACCCAGAAATCCTCCTGTCAGTACAATTTATCCTAGAAGAAGTTTCTCGTAAGGAGGAAATGGGAGATTGTGTAATCACACAGTCATACAGAAATGCACGTGAAAAGATGTAACCTCTATAATGGCAACAAACTGAAAAAGGAACCTAAAATGTGCCAATCAGTAGGGGATTCTTTAGATACACTAATATTTATTAAATTGATGAAATGTAATGAAGCCAAAAAAGGAAAATTTTTTTCCACTGGCATAAAAGGATTTTAGGCCCTATAGGCATCACCTGACCTACCCTCACTCTCGGCAGCCTTGGCCACTGAGGGCAGGAGCTGCTCAGATGCTGCACATAGCATGCGCTCTGCTCTCACTTGTTAAATTCACAGAGGAACCTGAATACAAGAGAAGGTAGTTTGGAATAGTGGGAGTCAGCAGTTTTGCATAGGAGGTTTAGGGACATATTTATTGTAATCTGCCCAATGTTAAGACAGTTATATATATATATAATATATATATAATAGAATATAAAATATATATATATATTTTTTTTTTTTTTTTTTTTGAGACAGTCTCAGTTGTGCTGGGTTGAATGCTGTGGTGTCATAGCTCACAGCAACCTCAAAGCTTGGGCTCAAGTGATTCTTTTGCCTCAACCTCCCAAGTAGCTGGGACTATTGGTGCCCACCACGCCAGGCTATTTTTAGGGAAAGAGTCACACTCCTGCTCATGCAGGTCTTGAACTCCTGAGCTCAAGCACTTCCAGCCCCCAGAGTGCTGGGATTACAGGCATGAGCCACTGCACCCGGCCTAGAATTAAACAAGACATATTTGGTGCTTTGGAAAGTGTGAAAGCTGGTAGTGAACACTGTTCTCCTTTATCAGGAGAAGGAACTGAAATTAATGAAGTTTATGAAGAAAATCCAGGACTTGGTCAACAAATGATAAAGATGGTTGGCTGACCAAGATGACACTGAGGAATCCCTCAGAACTAGATGAACTGAGTGAAGAAGCATCTGTGAAATATGTAAAATCTATTAAGGAGCGAAAACAGAAACCCTAAATAAACTAATGTGAAATAACTTAAAAGAAAAAAAATCAAACATACTAGTGAAGGGAAAAAAATATCTGGAAATGATCATTCAATCAGCGGATTTGAAGTGTTGATTTTTTTATTATTTCTGTGTTAGCATTTTGTTCAGTGATTACTTGTTATATTTGCAAACAGAAGACAAACTTTACGCCTGCTATTTGGAAACTGGTGATGGTGGTAAAGTCAGAGGTTTGGTATCACTCCCTTGATATTTTACCTCCACGTTCTCACAACAAAGAGCAAAATGGCTCTTAAAGGTTTGGGCTAATAATGGCTGCCAGCAGGTTCCCAATAACCCTACAAAATGCAGACAGTTTTGGTGCCAGCTGAATTGGAGATTACTTTTTAAAAACCTCACATTGAGTAAAACTAGGTTTCAAGGTACAGCTATTCTGACTCACCTATCTAGTTCCTAAGAAACTTTGCTATCATCCACAGAATATATTCCTGAAAAGTTATATATTGATATTTTCGTTGACAAATTGTATCTTCAGGGCCTGTTAAAGTACAGGTAATTTAATATATAAATTAGTTTTCCTAAATCTAATGATTCTTAGATTTCTTTTCTGAATCAGATGGCTGTAGGTGGAATTCTCCCATAATGAAAAATTCCACAAGTTCTTCCTTGGCTACGATTTGACAAAACAAGACTTTTTTTTTTTTTTTTTTTTGAGACTGAGTCTCACTATGTTGCTCTCAGTAGAGTGCTGTGTCATCATAGCTCACAGCAACCTCAAACTCTTAGGCTTAAGTGATTCTCCTGCTTCAGCCTCCCAAGTAGCTGGAACTGCAGGCGCCCACCACAATGCCCGGCTATTTTTTGGTTGTAGTTGTCATTGCTGTTTAGCAGGCCCAGGCCAGGTTTAACCTCCCACCCCCACCCTCCGTGTATGTGGCTGGCGCCATAACCACTGTGTGAGAGGCGCCAAGCCTGACAAAACAAGACTTTTAAAAACCATCACAATATGAACACCACAAACTCTGCCTAGCTTCTTTCTCCAGAAGGTTTGCAAACTCCATAGAAAAACAAACTTTTGCTTTGTCTCTTTTGTGAAAACTGTTTATACGTTTTGGGGGGAATGTTTTTCTGGTGTCCTATAGTATTCCAGACTCTTCTGCTGCTGTTCATCCACACTTGAGACTTTGAGCGGGCTTTTCTGCTGGATGTGTTCCTTCATTTACAGGAGACACATACCCAAGTTCTACATACTTTTTTTTAATTAAATCGTAGCTGTGTGCATTAGTGCAGTCAAGGGGTATAATGTGCTGGTTCCATATACAATCTGAAATATTTTCATCAAACAGTTTAACATAGCCTTCATGGCATTTTCTTGGTTATTGTATGAAGACATTTGTATTCTGCATTTAGTAAGTTTCACCTGTACCCATTCTAAGATGCACCGTAGGTGTGGCCCCACCAATTACCCTCCCTCCACCCCATACATGCTTTTCTTGATCTGTATTTTGAGATCTACCCAGGAAAGATGTTAAAATTTAAAACAACAAAATAATGTCTGGGCAACTCTTTGTTATACTAAATCTCAGAAATACTGTGGAATGGCAAACTTCTGTTAACTAGCTTTGTAGGTTTCCTACCAGAGTAGCCTTCCCCAAAGTTTTGTCATGAAGGTTTTGTGTATTTATAAAATTCAGGGGTTTTCAGGATGGCCAGGGCCTTTATTAAAATGGTCAGCTGAGTTTGTAGTTTGGAATCCAGAAGAGCAGTTTTAGGTTAAATCATTATTTTGAGGTGAGTCAAGCTTATCCTCCATCCTTCATTACGTTGCATCTTTTAGATAGAAGCAGATGAGAGGTTTCAGATGTTTTACGGTCTATTCTAACTCTGAGCATTTGTTATGTGTCTGGCATTGTGCCATGTGCTCACTGTGCCTGGTGAAAACTGTCTTCAAAAGATTCTGTAGTATCTTTTGTTAAGTCTGAGAGGAAAAAAAAAGATTCTGTAGTATCTAATACATATATTTCAGAAAAAAAATCAAGTAATGGGGAAAAGAAAAATAATTCTTAAAAATTTGTTACCACACAAGCAGTTATTTTGGTGTATTTCTGACTAACAATCTTCTCTATGCATTTTTTCATAGTGAAAAGGTATAGTTTTAAATTCAGTAGTATAACATGATTTCCCACATTGCTGTAGTCCTTCCCTGTTAATTGACTTAATGTTTTATTTGACTTAATTTTTATTTTTAATTGACTTAATGTTATATTCCAGTGTGGATGTTATAATTTACCTAATTATTGCTCTAGGTTAGGCATTTTGTCTTTTTCCCCAGTTTTCTATGTTGTGAGTAATATTGCAGTGACTGACCTATTCACCCCTACAGTTGTTCCTTATGCCAGTAGTTCCTGGGGTTGAAATCTCAGTGTACTTAAGCTAAAGGGTGTGGACATTTAACAGTATTGCTAAATTGCTTTCCAAGAGAGGAATATGAAGTTGTATGTTTGGGTGCCAGGTTTGTTTATACTCTAATTGACCATATTTATGATGATTATTTTCTGTCCTTTTTTTTTTTTTTTTTTTTTTTGAGACAGAGTCTCACTGTGTCACCCTGGGTATAGTGCTGTGGTGTCGCAGCTCACAGCAACCTCAAAGTCTTGGGCTTAACGCGATTCTCTTGCCTCAGCCTTCCAAGTAGCTGGGACTATAGGCACCCACCACAACGCCTGGATATTTTTTGGTTGTAGTTGTCATTGTTTGGTAGGCCCAGACTGGGTTCGAACCCACCAGGTCTGGTGTATGGGGGCTTGCACCCTAGCCGCCGAGCTACAGGCGCCAAGCCAATTATTTTCTTCTCTTGTGTTTAGTTTTATACTAAACCATTATCTATGCCAGTGTTGTCCAGTGTAATTTCTTGAAATCATAAAAAATACTCTATAAACTTCACTGTCCAGTACTGTATATACAAGCCATATTAGGTGTTAATTTTTAATTGACATGTTATATTCCAGTGTGGATGTTATCATTTACCTAATTATCACTCTAGGTTAGGAAGTTTGAAATGAAGCTAAGTGTGACTGAGGAATAGTTTTTAATTTGATTTGAAACCAAGTAGCCACATGTAGCTAGTGGTACCATATTGGATATCTGTGGGATCATCTACTTTTCATTGTTTGAATTTGCTCACATGTTGCTCCCCTTCCTGGTCAGATTTTTTTTTTTTTAAACCCAACTTGGCCTTCTAGAGAACAGCAGTAGAGACACTTGCCTTAATGTAAAAGTTTTGCTTACAAGTAGTCTGAGTGCCCAAAGGACCCTTACTGCCCCTGTTACTTAATGCAAGTCTCAGGCCTGCTCTAGTTTATTCTTCCCACCTCATCTTTATGTATATAGTGTTTCATTTTTAAATGGCATCCTTTATAATGTGCCCTCATCTCCCTTTAGCTGATTGGTTTTCTTTTTGCTGTTGGTAGTTTCAGCTTTTTGGTCTAATGTCTGATTTGGATGTCTTCTGTATTTAGCAGGGATGGTGAGAGAAGGTCAGCTAAATGGCTCCTCCGCAGCGCACAGTGAAGTAAGAGGTATACTGTTTCCTGTTCTACTAATAACCTGTCAGCAAAAGGGTTTCCTGGGACTTGGTTAAGACTAAACAATGATTAACTTCTCCCACCTGTTAAGAGTTCTATCTTTTCCTATGAAGTCTTTTACAAGAGTCTTGGGATTTCCTGTGTCTTGCTTTCTGAAGGGTTATGATTGACTTAAATATCTACAGCTTTAGGTGTTTTGTGAAACTTCATTATCTACCTTTTCTCTCTTCCCACAGGCTGTAGTACATGAGCAAGCTAGGGCAATCACCACTGTTAGACCAAGCTGTAAGGCCCTACTGTCGACAGTGTTTAACAACTTAGAAGAACCCAACACAGCTCCCGGGAAGTACCAATACCCAGAGGTTGAAGGTTGGGGATAGAGTGGGGCGGGGGTGTGTTCCAACTTAATCCTTCATGTCCACTGGTTCCTGATTTCTGCTGCTGGTTCCAGTTCAAGAATATCCAAGCAACAACTGAACCCAAACTCTACCCCCACACCTCACTCCCCAGGCTGGGCATGCTGTGTCTACATGGCAGATCAGTGCGACACCTCCACCATTTAAGTGGCTACAGCTCTGCAAGGACTTGGATGTGGGCACCAGGGGTCCCCATGGCTCTTGTTGCAGTTTTGTGCTCTGTACTTGGGTTTTTCAATTGAGCATACTGGCTTTTTTAAAACATGACTTGAAGCTCTAGTTTTCTAGATCTTTTACAGTACATAGTATTTTACATAACTGAGCTGTATTAAAAGTTTGTTCATTTACTTGCCAGGGCCTTGATTCTATTTTTAGAGTTGCTATAGAAAACTCTGACTTACATTGAGGTACTGAGCCTAATTTTTATAACTCAGATTTTAAAGGTTCTGTCTTCCACTTTGAGGTGGGATGACCTCTTTCTGGGTATGTCACATGGCTCCTCAGAGCACTGCCAGTTCCTGCTTTGTTGCTTCTCTTACCATACTAAGCCCTGGGACTAGTTAGTGTGATGGGAGTTTTAGCTTTGAATTCCATACAAAAGAACTCCAAGACCTATGAAGCAATTATTTATCAAATTTATTTTCTTATATAAATTATGTACTTCTCTGGGCAGACAGCCTTCACCTTATTGCACTAATAGCACATCTGTAATACCAAGCTACAGGACAAGTCTTAACAAGAGATTTGTATTCTTCATGTAGCACTTGTCTACAGGCACTGTAGAGGAGTGAGGAAAAGCCAGGACCACTCAAGAAGTGAAGGGGATGGGCGAGGGCAACATACACCCTTCTGACAGTTGGTTTTCTCCCAGGAAGGGGAACATGCAAAGCTTCTATCTGGATTTGGGAAGAAGCCCAACACAACACTGCAGTCAGCTCCCTTATTCCTAAAGGAGGCAGGGACTCATCTTTTATCTGTAACAAATCAATCTGGCCTAGTTGGTATTTGGGGGGAAACAATGGGGACATATTAGAATTAGCAGCAATTAACAGGCCATACATTGCCACAGTGAGGTGGTTGTCACCCTGGCCCCAGGGACCCAAAAGCTGTATATCCTAGAGAGAGGTGCCATTTAAGGTCCAGAGCTGGCTTTGGAAGTCTCTTAACCTAATGGAGCTGGGACTTCAAACTGCTTATTAGGCTCAGACTGGCTCTATGACCATGCTAGTTAGCAAAGCTCTGGTGTCCAAACTCCCAACTATTGGTCAAAGCTGTAATGAGTCAAAGCTATCTGTAAGCAGAGTGAAGGGGATGCCTTAGTAGGAGGTGGGAAGGGGAGGCCCATGGGGGTGGGGTCAGTGGGCAGTGATTGTAACATGATTAGGCCCTCCTTGCAGGTAGAGGCTAGGCTGAACCAGGACTGGGGTTAAAGCCACAAGCCCTTGGAGTTCCTCTCACTCTGCCTTTGTATTACACTGAAGACAAGTTGCTTTCATACTCTAAAGCACATTCTTGATACAGGAATAGAGGGTTGTGGGGAGATGCAGCGATTTGGTATTGGGCAAGAGCCACATTAAGCCTTCATGAGGGCAGCCACTACAGCCTTGGCATTGAGACTGCGTAGGTCACAGTAGGTCTGGCCAGTGCCCACAAAAACGATGGGTTTGCTTGTAATATATGTCATAGAAATAGCAGCTCCCACCTAAAGTGGAGAAAGGGAATAGTCAGTCTACTCAAGCCCACCTTTCACTTACTTCCCTGAACAGGAAGCTTTAGAGCCAAACTGTCTTTATAGCCTCAGCTCCCTGATTGAAGAATGCCCATTCCACCCTCCACTCTCACTGTCTTATGTCATCCACTTGGATTTACCTTGTCGTCAATGGTATCAAATTTGGTAAGGACAATGCCATCAATGAGTCGAGGTGTTTGAGCCATAGAATGGTCAGCCAAGGCTCTGTTGAACTTGACCTGGAAAGAAAAAGTGGTAAGTTCAACCATCTAATTGGTCAAAGCTTAGGCTCTAAAGAGAAGTAGGCCCTAGCCCTCACCAGCTGGTCCACGGCTTCATTGCCCACTAAGGCCTCTCCCACAAACAGCACCAAGTCAGGTGTATTGACAGTTATGAGTTTCGCCAGGGCAGTCATCAGGGGTGCGTTGTCCTGCATGCGGCCTGCCGTATCCACCAGCACCACATCAAATCCCTGGTTACGTGCTAGAGAGAGAAAAGGTCAACTCAAAGATACCTGGACTATCTCATGCTTAATTCCAGCTTCTCAAAAGTCCTGCTCTTCCTATATTAAAAACCTATTTCTAGGTGGTGCCTGTGGCTCATAGGAGTAGGGTGCTGGCCCCATATACCGGAGGTGGTGGGTTTAGACCCGGCCCTGGCCAAAAACTGAAAAAAAAAAATTAAAAAGAAAATCATTTACTTTCTTAGTCTTTGGATTTGGTTACAAGGTAATCTGGAAAAAAAAAAAAAAAAGAAAGAAAATAAAAAGAAAACTTAATCTATGCTTGGCCATCACCAAATGTGGGAAAAGGATGACAAAAGGATAAAAGTGACCAAATTTAAGTGTCTCTGAGTAGGATATATTAGCTTTGCCTGCAGATAACTAATCCTGACTTCTTCCTGTATCCAATGTACTTTTTAAGTAAGGTAAGCTGACCCTCTGCAAGTTCTAAGGGAATCCAAGAAGCAAAAGGGGCCCCAACAAGTCCCATTCCCCCATTCCCCCATGCACTGTACCAAAGGCAATAGCTTCCATGGCAATGCCAGCAGCATCCTTGCCATATCCCTTTTCAAACAACTGCACCATAGTACGGCCACCATGGTTCTCTGGTGGATGTAGGGCACTCAAACGCCGGGTATGTGTACGCAGCTGCTCCACTGCCCCAGCACGAAATGTATCACAGGCAGCAATGAGGACACTGAAACCATTCTCTAACAGCCAGAAGGAAATCTGCAAAAGAGGTAAGAAAACTGTCAGCTAGACCAGAGGTCCTATGACATGGAGAGAGAGAAGTATCAGTGACAGGATGGGGAACTGCACTAACCTTGGCAAGATTAGTAGACTTCCCCACTCCGTTAACACCACAGAAGGTAACAACATAAGGACGCTGGCGTCGCTGAGCATCCATGATGTCCCGGAGCATGTCTACACGACGCTGTGGCTGCAGAATCTGCACCAGGGACTCCTGTAGCGCTTGCTTTACTGTGGAAGTCACGGCTGAAAAGAAGGGCAGAGGGGGTTGCAGCCATGAAACACAAGGAATGCACTCAAAAATACCTAACACCTTTCTGAGCTGAAGGATAATACTAGGACCTTGTCCTAAGAAGCCAGACCAAAATCCCTTCATGGTCAGTAATTCATTTAATCCTCTTGTTAACTCTTGAGATAGACCGTTAGAGGTTAAGGAATTTGCCTCAAGTCAGGTGCTTAACCTCAGGGTAGGCATAAGCACTTTTCTAGCTTAGGGAGATACTTACTGCTGAATGTTCCCATCACCTTCCCTTCCAGTTTGTTGGCAACAGATTCACACAGCTGGACAGCAATATCTGCAGCCACATTCTTAGCTGAAGAGAGGGGAAAAGGTGTGTGAATTGTGTGTCAGCAGTGACCTGTATTTATAGTACAGATGAGAAACCCTAGGTGGGTTTACTCTCATCTATGCCAACCCCCAGGAGCACGGCTCAGCCAGTCTCCAGAACTTACCAATGAGATGGTCTCGCATCTTGTCCAGCACAGATTCCATGTCTTCACGACTCAGGCTCTTGGACCCCACGAGGCCCTTCAGCATCCCAAACATGCCACCCAGGGTCCCCTTGGTAGTACTGCAGGCATAGGAGATCACAAATACACATAAAACCAGTAGGAAGAGGTTCTAAAATTCTGCAACCATACACACCACCCCCCACCTGAAATCCCCCTACCTAGGCTTGGTGGAATTTTGAGCGGCCCCTTCATCATCTGAGCTGCTGCAATCCAGATCCTGAAGCTGCCCCCCAGGCCCAGTCCCTCGAATCTAGAGGATATAGGGAAAGGAAGGAGATGAGGTCAGGAATACTAGGGCTCTGAATGAGAAAAAAACCCAGGATTCACCCTGTCCACAATGCTCACTCTCTGATTTGGGGAAGCTCCAAATATAACCCAGCCCCCAGATACCAACCTCCTAGTCTCTATTTCCTTCCCAATTTCTTACTAAAGGCAACCTTCACTCTGGTTCCTATTGCCTCTTACCAAGTTGATGTCCTCTGACAAAGCAGCCTCAGAGGTTCCATTGGTCGTGGGAGTACTGTAATCCAGGACTTCCTTGTTAGTGGAGCCACCCAGTTCCCACACCCGGGGTGCTTTTTTGCCCTTCTCCTTTGGAACATCTGACTTCATGGACTTGCTGCAATGGATTACATACAGTATGTGAAATAGGAAAGAAAACGTGAGCTAGAGACAAAAGCATCCTTGTCTCCAGTGTGTCTAGGTAACAGTATTTTGAGAGTACTGGGGAGTGCTCACCTGGACTTCTCCATACCCCTTCCATGCTTCTGAATGAACTCTTCTCGCTTCCTGCGTATCAGCTCCTCCTTGGAAAGTTCTCCATTTTCAGGTCCTACTGGAAGACCTGATTTTTCTGCAAGGACTGCTTTGCTGGTAACCAAAGGGCCATCAGAACCTGTCAGAAGAAACCTCACTGGAGAAAGGCCAAATCCTAACCAACTAGACAATGGCTAAAAGTCATAAATTTGTAAGAGGAAATTTTGAGCAAACATCTTGGGTCACAAGGCCTGGTGGGTGGTAATAAAGCATGTGAAGGAGGTGGCAAGCAATACAAAAGTCAGCCCAACCTCAACCCTAAGCACCACAGTGATCTTTCACATCCCGATGTGTCCATGGAACTCAAACTCACCTTCCTTCTTGGCCCCCTTTTTTTTACTACTCTTTGCTTTTTCCTTGGGTTTTTCACCCCGTGTCTCAATCATGGACCTCACAGGTTTCTTGGCCTTGTCAGAATCTTCAAATTTCTTCATGGCAGTGGGAGCACGGATCTTACTGCTCTCCTCTGCTTCACTAAAGAGAAAAGAGAAGGGTTGATCTTTCTATTCCACATAGGAGGAAAACTCAAAAGTCCAGAGAATGGATCCTCACACCAAGAGGACAATCAGAAATGGACAGCAAATTAGGAGTTTCCTTGAACACAATTTACTACCCTTGAACCACCTTCAGGAAGGGAAATTGATTTTGAGAAGGGAGGCCTCTCACCGAAGAAGCTGCAGAAAGTCATTTTGGAAATCGAAAGTGCCATTCAATAGACTTAAAGCACTTTGTTGTTGGATCTCTGTGCGGTACTTGTCCCGAAACAGCCGGTGCACGTCATCTATCAATTTGTCCACATATGTCAGTGTTAGGATTTTCTGAAAACCAACCTGTTTAGGGAAAGAAACAGAGCCAACAAATCTGCTTACCTGCCAGCCCAGAGGGAGGCCAGCTCAACCCAGGCATCCAGAGATAGGCTCAGCCATCTGGAAGGTTTCCCTGTCCTGAAGAAGCCTGGGCCCAGAAGCTGTTGCTTCCCCCCTCCTCCCCCCACCTTCCACCTTCCCAGCTTTCTGTTATTTCATCATATATGCTGGGTGCAATTAATGAGGATTATATTGAGAAGGTAATCATTGTCCCTCCAAATCACCCCTACTTACCACAAACACCAGCTCAAACTGATTGTCCAGTTTATACTTGAGTGTGAGTGCCTCATGGGTGAAAGAGTTGTTACCTCCCCGCTCCTAGGGAAAGAATATGTCTCAGAATTCGGCCTATCCTCAGAAAACACAGATTTGGGCCCTCCGGGATTACCTTTGGGAAAGAATCAAGTATTTCCCCCGAAGTCAAACCTGTGCCTGGGACAAGGGGATGCTAGGGCACTTCTCTTTAGCATTCCACCAGAAAGAAAAGGAGTCGAGAAAAGGAGAAAAGAGATGAGAGAGAAGGAAAGGCATGTGGAAGCCAGAAGGGTAGGAGTCATATAAATCAGGTCTGCCAGCAGCTGTACCATTTACAGTTTTTAAAGGCATTTTCCATCTATTATCTCATCCAGCCTCGAAATAACAGAAAACCAAGCTGCTGGTGGTGAACGGAGGGAGCAGAGGTAAGTCCCAAAAGGAGCTGGAATCCAGCTAGAGTCCCAGACACCGGAGGTGGGGAGGCGTCGCAAAGTTGCGGGACGGTCTGATGCGGGCGGAAGATGGATGTAGAGTCTGGGTTGCGGATGAGTGACAAGTTTGAGAAGGGTAAGGAGGGTAAGAGGGAGGCGCAGGTGACCAGTCCAAGAAGACCATGGACAGGGTCAGGGAGGAACAGTCCAGAGTTCAGATCTTGTGGGGGCGGTACCTGCAGCAGCACGGAACGAATCAACGCGTTAACGGGCCCAGTGCAAGAGTCGCTCACGCCCTGGAAGCACCAGAGAACAAGCCCGCCCTTGGAGAAAATGGTGAAGAAGTCTAGCATGGCGGTAGCGGGAGAACAACTGGGACCGGCACCGAGAACTCAGGCCGCGATCGCCGCCGTTTCCTGCTGCGCCAGGCGCGGGACACGTCACACCAGCAACCCCGGAAACCGGCTCAGCCGCACTTCCGCTCAAATCCGCCGTCTTCCCTCCCGCTTCCGCCCGATGGCGCTCAGGACTGACGCAGGCGCCAGGCCAGCCAATGACAGCTGGCAGAGGGCCGGGGAGGGTCTCAAGGAAAGATCCGGGGACTACAGCGGCCAGTAGAGTGGAGGGGCAGGGCCCGCGAGGCCTCTGGCCAATGCGCGCTCGTTCTCCGCCTCGTGGCGAGGAGCGGCGGCTGCTGGCATGAGATCCGACGAGAGGTACAACTCTCGGAGGCCTCCGGCTAAGCAGGACCATGCTCCGGAGGGTGCTGCGGCTCGGCTGCGGCTGGGGCCTGGGCTTCTCGGTGCGGGGGCTGAGCATACGCAAAGGAGGCTCTACTCCGGGTAATATGAGGGCGCTAACCTCCAGCTGCGTGACCTCTGGCGGGACAAAGGGTCAGCTGGGGCGGGGGTAAGCTTGCCTGTCGCAGCTCGCGGCAGTGTGTGGTTCCCAAGCGACCCTCTCAGGTGACGAATTTACGACATTCTGTGCCAACTTACCACTAGAACGACTGCGTTCAGGCTGGTTCGTTGGTGGCACAGACGTACATTCAGTCCTGCCCACGCGCAGGCTGCTGTCGCCGCCAGAGTGAGGAGAGGAAAGGATCCAGTTTATATCCTGAAGATGCCTAGAGTGTAGCTAGCGAGTTCAAGACAATAATCCAGTCTTGAACTACTCAGTCTTGTAGAGCTAAACTTGAAGACTTCCCCCCCACCCTGCTGGCCTAGAAGCCAGGATAACAGTAGAAGTACATAGAGCAGGTGGGAACTGAGATCAGCCTTGAAGGATAATGTTTACTGGTTCAAGGAGATGTGTGTTCTGGTCTATGAAGAACTGAGCGCAGATTAGGAGAAAAGCATTGTTCTTGTGCAAGGAACTAGCAACAGCCATCTAGATGGATAGTAGTTTGAGTGGTACCATGAAACGTAGTGTGGATGAGTAAGGTAATTCCTGATCAAAGAAATATTCCAGTGCCGCTGAGAAGAGTGAATTAGATATGAATTGGCAAAAGGATTTATTTATTCTTAATACTTAACTGAGCACTGAGAATGTGCCAGGTGTTGGCTAGCTTGGAGAGTCAGTGGTGACAGTAAACAGTAAATCAATGTCCCCTGATAAATTTTACAGGGTGAAGCAATCACAAGCTCACATTTGGAAATGTGTCCATGCTGCAAGAGAGGTTCACCGAGCCAAGAGACCATGTGGTAGGGGAATTAGTCTAGAGGGCCTTTCCTGAGAAAATAACTTGAGCTGAAATCTAAGGGACTTAGATTAAGCAAGGACTTAACTAGACAAAGAAGTGGTGAGAGAAGACTGGTCTTAGGCTCCTGAGAGCCTCCCAGAGAGCTAGGTAGGATTATAGGCATGAACCACTGCACAGGGCAGTGGCCACAGTTTTAAAGCAGAGAGAAGATGTGTAGATTTCCTGTGATAAAAAGAAATACCTTCAATCAAAGAACTGAAAGGGTTGGGGTATGGGTGAGGACAAGGTGAGCAAAAGTCAGATTGTGCAGTACCTTATATTAAAAAAAGAAAAAACGGCTCCGTGCCTGTGGCTCAAGTGGGTGGCTAAGGCACCAGCCACATACACCTGAGCTGGTGGGTTCGAATCCAGCCTGGCCCACCAAATAACAATGACAGCTGCAATGCTGAGCATTGTGGCAGGTGCCTGTAGACCCAGCTACTTGGGAGGCAGAAGCAGGAGAATCACTTGAGCCCAGGAGTTGGAAGTTGCTGTGAGCTGTGATGCCACAGCACTCTACCCAGGGCGACAGCTTGAGGCTCTGCCTCAAAAAATAAATAAATAAATAAATAAATAAATATAGAAAAAACAAGCCTAGTGCTGTGGCAGGTATCTGTAGTCCCAGCTACTCAGTCCCAGCTAAAGCAGGAGGATCGCTTGAGCCCAGGAGTTTGAGGTAGCAGTGAGCTACAGTGACATCACTGCAGATCATTCTAGCTATCGTGTAGAAAAACTAGTAGGAGATGGGGAAGGAACCAAAACAGTCCTTTGCATTTGTCCAGGTTAAGAGATTATAATGTCTTGGCCTGGGATGGTGATGGCAGAGATGGAAGGAAAGGGGACATATTATGGGGTTATTTGGGGGTCAGGGTCAACAGGACTTGATTACAGATAGATACTAATGTAAGTTTGCTGGTGGTGATGGATGTAAAGGGTAAGATGCCATATAGAAGTACCATGTTTCAGAGGGGACTGCAGCTTGGGAGTGTGCTGGGACCCTTGAGTCCAGGGGCCTGGAATACCCAAGTACAGATGACAGTGCAGTTGGATATGAGTCTGTAGCTCAGGGTAGAGAGAAGTCTGTGCAGGGGATAATATGTGAGTTACATAGCCTAAGGAGAGAGTAGAAAGTGTTCATTTTAGGAAGTTGAATCTTGCTGTTTTGGTGCACGAAAAGAAGATTCATGACACATAGATCATCCAGGAAAGCTGTAGCAACACTGCCAGGTGCAAGGTGACCTCATGAGAAGGGGTAACAGTGGGGACTGCCAATTCAAGAGTCTATTTAGCCCACCTTTTCCTGTGCCCATCCTCCAACCTCCCCCCGCCACCATATGGGAAGGAAATACATGGTCAAATGACCGTAACTATGTCCCACAGACTGGAATGGAAAAGTATCTGAGTTTAAGAAGAAGATCCGGTCGATCCTGCCTGGAGAAGTCGGGAAGCCACTGTATGACACCAGCCACCTGCCCCCTGAACGCTCTGATGTGGTGATTGTGGGAGGTGGGGTCCTCGGCCTGTCTGTGGCCTACTGGCTGAAGAAGCTGGAGAAGCGCCAAGGTGCCATTCAGGTGTTGGTGGTGGAGCGGGACCACACGGTGAGTGTGGGGTGCGACAGAGCCACAGGAGGACAAGATGATGACTTGAGAACAGAGGGGCGGGAGAAAGGAAAGACCTCAATCTCTAGGGGTCCAAAGGACAGAGACTGTATTTTGATTGTTGAAAAATAATCCCAGGGTCAGCTCCTGTGCCTCAAGCAGCTAAGGCGCCAGCCACATACACCTGAGCTGGTGGGTTTGGATTCAACCCGGGCCCGCCAAACAACAATGATGGCTGCAACCATCAATGCTGCAAACAACAATGATGCCCAAAGCTGGGCATTGTGGCAGATGCCTGTAGTCCCAGCTACTCCTTAGGAGGTGGAGGCAGGAATCCCTTGAGCCCAGGAGTTGGAGGTTGCTGTGGGCTCTGATGCCACAGCACTCTACCCAGGGTGACAGCTTGAGGCTCTGTCGCAAAAAATAAATAAAATAATCCCAGATTTTTTACTCAAACCAGGAACTTGGCAATAAGTTTTGGTTTTGTAAACAGATGCCGCAATATTGGCACTTTGGAGATCTCACAGGTCTGCCCCAGCGAGCCTGCATTCAAACTATAATTAATGCAAAGAGCAGCCTGAATTTCCTTTTAGATCTCTTTACTTCTGAGGGTTTTGGACTTGAGTTTGCTCTTGCCAGCTAGCCACAGGCCTTGCTACTGTACTGTTCTATTTTTTCATTTTATAATTAGATCAGGTGTTAATCTCCTGCCCTTGAACTTCTAGGCTGTTCCCATTGTGTACAACGATGCCCAGCCCTTCCTAGGTGACTGCCCCAACTGCTTTGCACATGCCCTAACAAGGATTGTAAGCCGTATGTCTTCAGGCTGCTGGCTGACTTGCACACAGGTTTATCTACCCAGGCTGTTCTTAGAAGTCCTCCTTAGCTGAGGTGCCTAGCTCGCAGTCCCCACTGCAGTATTCCAGTTGTGTGAGACGGTGCTGGTCGGTCTTGTCTTTTCACAGTACTCCCAAGCCTCCACAGGGCTTTCTGTTGGTGGGATTCGTCAGCAATTCTCATTGCCTGAGAACATCCAGCTCTCCCTCTTTTCAGCCAGCTTTCTACGGAACATCAATGTACGTGCGATGATATTTAGGGCCTTGGGGTGGTAATCTCTCCTTTCAGCCAGAGAGGGAGCAGCCCACCTGCTCAAGAAAGGGGACAGGCTCGGCGCCTGTGGCTCAAACGGCTTAGGCGCCAGCCGCATACACCTGAGCTGGTGGGTTTGAGTCCAGCCCAGGGCTCGCCAAACAACAATGACAGCTGCAACCAAAAAATAGCCAGGCGTTGTGTCGGGCACCTGTAGTCCCAGCTACTTGGGAGGCTGAAGCAAGAGAATCGCTTGAGCCCAGGAGTTGGAGGTTGCTGTGAGCTGTGATGCCATGGCACTCTACCCAGGATGACAGCTTGAGGCTCTGTCTCAAAAAAAAAAAAAAAAAAAAAAAAAAGAGAGAACAGGTGTGCATTAGGCAACTAGGAGTGGGGAGCCTGGCATTTCTTCCCAGTGGAGGTGCCTTGATGCTTGGTGCTGTGGGTGAGGAAGGCAGGGAAGCTGGATAAGTCATTATCTTGAGGACCCTCTCTTTGCACACAGGAATATCTGGCTGTAGTCGATGACCCTCCCCTGGACCTGCATTTCAACCCCTTGGGCTATCTCTTTCTAGCATCAGAAAAGGGTGCTACGACCATGGAGAGCAACGTGAAAGTGCAGAGGTGAGTCCTCTAAGGCCTCCCAGCTGCATCAGAGCCTCACACTCAGCGACTCCTGCCCCCTGATAGGGACTGAGAAGATAGAGTTGACACAACAGGTTCCTGCTCTCTGGGAGCCCAGTCTGCCAGGAAAACAGACGCAGGCCTCAAGACCTTGTGGGGAGTGCTATACCACAGGATAAAATGCTTTCCAGATCCTAAGAACCACCTAGGACACTCTAGACCTAATAAACCAGAATATCTAGGGAGGGACCCAGAAATCTAGGCTTTTAACAAGCACCCTTTTAAGTCAGAATGCACTTTCTGTAGAGAGCCCATTGGGGTTTGCTGGCCACTGCATTTCTGTCATGGCCACTTGGCTCTGCAGCTGCAACACAGAAGCAGTTGTAGACACAGGTATAAAGGAGTGAGTGTGGCTCACTCACAAAAATAGGCACGAAGTCGGATCAGCCAAGGTGAGTATGTTTGTGGTACAAATACTCAGGTCACTCAGTGTGCTTTACAGACATTAATTTATTGAATCACTAGGACATCCCTGTTGTACATTGGGAATCAGGCATAGGCACTCATAAAGGGCAAGTGACACTAGGCTTTGATTCAAACCAGGCAGTCATAGACTGTTCCTGTAGCACCTACAGTATGCTGCCTTTGGGGGCAGTGTCCCAGACAGTTATTTGCATGAGGAGGTGGAGGGCAAGGCCGTTCTGAGCAGAGATGGAAAGAACAGGTTACCCTCTGTATCGAGAAAGAACGTGGAGTCTGGGTGCAGTGGCTCACGCCTGTAACTCCAGCACTCTGGGAGGCTGAGGTGGATGAATTGCTTGAGCTCACGAGTTTGAGACCAGCCTGAGCAAGAGCAAAACCCCATCTCTAAAAATTAGCTGGGTGTTGTGGCAGATGCCTGTAGTCCCAGCTACTTGGGAAGCTGAGGCAAGAGGATCATTTGAGCCTAAGAGTTTTGAGGTTGCTGTGAGCTATGGTGACTTGGCACTCTACTGAAGGCGACAAAGTGAGACTCTGTCAAGGAAAGAAGGAGGGAGGGAGGGGGGGAGGGGGGTAAAAAAGAAGGAAGGGGAATAGGTAGTGGGGTGACAAGGAGTGTGGTGTGCTAAAGGGAGACAGCGAGCAGGAAAGGACAGAGGATGTTGAAGAGACTTGAACCAGGAGGCTTGGTCATCACCCACTTAGCAGTGGCAAAGTTGGGGACAGAGAAGTGAAATGAGCAAGCTGAGTTCACTGTGGAATTCACACCCCTGCACACACACCTTTCTCTAACATACACAACCCACACACTTCTTTCAGGCAGGAAGGAGCCAAAGTTTGTCTGATGTCTCCTGAGCAGCTGCGGAACAAATTTCCCTGGATAAACACAGAGGGAGTGGCTTTGGCATCTTACGGTGAGGCTTGCTTGCAGAGGGGACAGCTTTTTTCCCTAAAGATGCAGAATGAAGGCTGCCTCAGTGCCCCACAGCCAGGTGGAGGGAGAAAGGCCTCCCTGCACAGCAGGGCCTACCCCAGGACTAGCTGGTTCTGTCCTTCAGTAGGATTTGGCTGAGATGACCTTCCCTGACTTACAAGCCCTAGAGAGGAGATGGGAGGGTGCAGAAAATACAATAGGAGAGGAGAGGTCCTAGTCACTCTACATGAATCCTCATTGTCTCATCACAGGAATGGAGAATGAAGGTTGGTTTGACCCTTGGTGTCTGCTTCAGGGGCTGCGGCGAAAAGTCCAGTCCATGGGAGTATTTTTCTGCCAGGGAGAAGTGACACGTGAGTCTGAGGTCCTGTGCCCACTGCTTTTCCTCTAGCAACCAGGGCCTAGGCCTAGAGAACAGGGGCGTCTTCCCACTCATGAGCTAGGCGAGGGCTGGTGGGGAGGGGACCCCTTGCGGAGGCCTCCACATCCTGTCTCCCGCTCCTCACTGCTACTTTGTGCCTGTGGCCTGCCTGACAGTTCCTGTTACATCCTGGTTGCCTGATCTCTGGTTTCTTCTGGGCCTATGAGAAAGCTCCCTTTCTTATAGCTTGCTTTCCTTATGAAACCAATGGAATCCCTATTCCCTTCCCCTGTAAGGTCTCCAAAGCTTATTTTTTAATTTCATCCCTGCAGGTTTCATCTCTTCATCTAGCCACATGAAGACCACCAGTGGGGAGGAGGTGACCTTGAAAAGGATTTATGAAGTCCATGTAAGTTCCTACTGCAGAGAAGTCCCTAAGCAGAGTACAGGGGCAGGAAGGGCACTGAATCTCCTGTCAGTCTTCTGCCCACTCCCAGGGTGGGTGAACTAAGACTCAGGAAGAAGTGTGCCCCTCGGGTGCTCAAGTGTCGCCCAGACCCTCCCTCCCTCAACCTCTGGTGCCTGCAGGTGAAGATGGACCACAGCCTGGAGTACCAACCCGTAGAGTGCGCAGTGGTGATCAATGCAGCAGGAGCCTGGTCTGGGCAAATCGCAGAGCTGGCTGGGATTGGGAAGGGGCCGCTTGGCACCCTTCAGGGCACCAAGCTACCTGTGGAGCCCAGGAAAAGGTAACTTCTTTCAGGGCAGCTGAGGCTGGTGGGGGAGGAGGGAAGAGATGATAACAAGATAGTTAATCGCTTGTGAATGTGGATGGGGAGAGGGGACTGGTGGCCGAGCTGTTGTTGCACTTCCTCACCCACCTGGTCATGACAGGTATGTGTATTTATGGCACTGCCCCCAGGGACCAGGCCTGGAGGCTCCGCTAGTTTCAGACAGCAGTGGAGCCTACTTCCGCCGGGAAGGATTAGGCAACAACTACATAGGTGGCCGTAGCCCCACTGAGGTAAGTTGAGTGAAGTTGAACATGCTGGGTGAGAGACAGAGGCCACTTGCCATCAAAGAATCAGGCTTTTTTGGAGGGTTGCATGCTGTGTTAGTGATATTGCAGCCCCTCCAGGTTTGAAGTGGGACCTTTTCTCCCCATTCCCTCCCTACCAAGGGGATTGGTTAAAGGGGTCAGTGAGGTCTGGGTCTGCCCTGTGTCCCGGGCAACATATGCCTGTTCTGCTTCTCACCCCAGGAGGAGGAACCAGATCCAAAGAACCTGGAAGTGGACCATGGTTTCTTCCAAGACAAAGTATGGCCCCCTTTGGCCCAGAGGGTACCAGCTTTTGAGACTCTGAAGGTAACTAACAGAGTGGGTTTTCCTGAGTTTTTTGTTTTTGTTTTACTTTCCTGTTTATTTCCCCTTGGACCCTGCCACCTACCATATTCCCTCCACCACTTTGGCTGCTAAGGAATCTCTTGAACTCGTCCCATCCCATTGACCCCTCAGCAGCTGGGAGAGGGTACTTTGTGCTGATTTCTGACCAGGAGTGATGATGGAGTGTGTCTGGAGCCTTCCCAATAACCCCGGTGTCCGTGTCCCCGCAGGTTCGGAGCGCCTGGGCCGGCTACTATGACTATAACACCTTTGACCAGAATGGCGTGGTGGGCCCCCACCCCCTCGTGGTCAACATGTACTTTGCTACAGGCTTCAGTGGCCATGGGCTCCAGCAGGCTCCTGGTGTGGGGCGAGCTGTAGCAGAGATGGTGCTGGAAGGCCACTTCCAGACCATCGACTTGAGCTCCTTCCTCTTTAGCCGCTTTTACTTGGGAGAGAAGACCCAGGAGCACATCATCATCTGAGCCTACAGGCTCTGCAAGCCAGTGGGCTTGTGTCCCCGACACCTTTGGCCCACACTCTGGCTGTTTTCACAATCCTCATTGCCGCCCGGGGCCTTTCCAGCACTGTGCCAGGCTCTCCTCCCTCATTGCATGCTCAGAGTTTATTCTCCTTCCCCACCATCGTCCCCTCTGGGAAAGGCCCAGCCCAACAGGAAATCATGGGGCAGGACCCTATGACCTGTGCCATGGCTGATACAACCCAAAAGGCAGTCCTGAGCACCCTGGCCCAGGACCAGCTCCTTCCTGGTACTGACCAGGAAAAACTGCCTCTGACCCTCTTGGCAGACCCAAGCAGAGCCCAGGCGGGGGAACTTTCTGGAGCATATTGGCTCAGATTTATTGACATGTCTCTTTTTCCATTCATCAATTAATAAATGTGATTAACTCCTCTCCTGTTTTCCATCCCTTCTACTTTTCATCTCGCAGCAAGTTTTTGAAGCACCTGCTAGCCTTTGGTGGCAGGAGTGTAGAAACACAGTGTCCTCCCAGGAGCTTTCTTAGAGCCTAGGTGATAGGCATTTTGATCACAAACTAGTGCCTCCCGACCCTGATTCCTGCAAGGAGTTGGATTGCAGAGGGAAAGGATAGGTTTATTCATCTATTCAGTCCCAACTCTTAGCCAAGCTCAGGGCCACATGAGCACAGCAAGCACAGCATAGTACATGTCTTGGCTGGAACTTCTGTGGTAGTGTCCTGCCCCTTGCCCGAGATCAGATACGGTGTGAACCCTGCAGGATGGAGCTAGGGCATGGGAAGGGGGCTTCTCCATGAAGCTTGCCAGGGAAGTTGGCCTCTGAGCTGATCCTAAAAGGATGGGTTGTTTAATAAAGTGAATGCAAGGTGGCCAGGAAAGGATCCGGGTTGAAGGGAAATCATACACAAAGGCCTAGGGGCAAGAATTAACAAGATTGGGGGGGGGGGGTCCTAGTTCAGCTGCTAAGACAAAGTGTCTCAGACTGGGTAATTCATAAACAATAGAGATGTTCAGGGCGGCACCTGTGGATCAAGGAGTAGGGCCCTGGCCCCATATACCAGAGGTGGTGGGTTCAATCCCAACCCCAGCCAAAAACTAAAAAAAAAAAGACGTTCATAGTCCTAGAGGCTGGGAGTCCAAAATCAAGGCACCAGCAGATCTGATGTCTGGTGAAGCCTGCTCTCTGCGGCAAAGATGGCAAGGATGGCACCTTCTCATTGTCCTGACATGTTGGACGGTTGAGGCAGCCCCCTTCAACCTCTTACAAGGGCACTCATTCCTTTCACAAGGACAGAGCTATCACAATCAGTCCCCCAAGGGCCCCACCTCTAGACATTGCCACAATGGGTATTAGATTCCAACGTAAAAATCTGGGGATGGGGAATACCAATATTCAGACTACAACACAATTTTTACTGGCTTGATCATGGAGTGAAAGAAGAATCAGGTTGAAGAGCCAGGCTAAGGAATATGGATTTTAACCTGTGGGCAGTGGGCCACTGAGGGGTTTCACTAGGGAAGTGAGATGATCAGATTTTCCTCTTGGAAAAATCACCATGACCTGGAGAACTGACAGGGATGTCAACGCAGGAAACAAGGATCCCTAAAGGAGGTTGTTGCTGTAATCCATGTGGCCCAGAAAATAGGGGCCCAAACCATCATGGCAGAAGTAGATAGGTCCAAGAAGTGACAGCAGCAACAAAAAACGGGTCAACTTCAAGAACGATTGTTGTAAGAGTTAATGTTAGTTGTTAACTCAGCATCAATTGAAAAGTAGCCATGAGTTTCACGAGACTGAGGATGTAATAGGATTTACTTTTTCAGAAAGATGAAACAATGGATACAGCATGTCCTCATTATAAAGGGCGAGAATGCACAAATATGCCATTTTCAGCTATTAAAAAAGCAGAAATGAGGGACTGTGGGTCGGTGGGGAGAAAAGAGATGTCAGGGTGTGTCACGGGAGGAAGCTAGATGCTGACGAGGAGCCGAGGAGCCCAAGCACGAAGGGAGGTCCATGATGCCCTCGGTGATGGTATCTGGAGATCTTAACAATATGGAGACGTCCACAAAGAACAGTGTGAACTTGATCAAGATTTGGATGATGTTGAAGAAATTGAAGAAGAAACAAAAATCAAAGCACATCAGCTGTTCAGATGATATAAAATCCTCAGATTCGTGTAGCCCTTCAAGAAAGATACATTGAAAACCTGCCTAAAAGACAAGTGGACGGGGCCAGGCGTGGTGGTTCACTGTAATCCCAGCCCTTGGGAGGCCAATGCTGGTGGATTGCCTGAGTTTACAGGTTCAAGACCAGCCTGAGCCAGAGCAAGACCTCTCTCTCTAGCAATAGGGGGGCATTGTGGTGGATGCCTGTAATCCCAGCTACTTGGAAGGCTAAGGAAAGAGAATCGCTTAAGCCCAGTAGTTTGAGGTTGTGAGCTATGACACCAAGGCACTCTACTGAGGGTGACAAAATGAGACTCTTGTCTCAAAAAAAAAAAGAGTGAATGCTTTCAAAAACCTGTAAGTTAAATATCCACAGATAGAAGCCAAATTCTATGAGGAAGTTCATGATATTAAAAGGAAATATGCCATTTTCTATCAATCTGTATTTGACAAGTGACTTGAGATTATTAATGTGATTTATGAACCGACAAAAGAAGAATGTGAATGGGAACCAGATGAAGAAGATGAAATTTTGAAGGAGCTGAAAGAAAAGGCCAAGATTGAAGATGAGAAAAAAGGCGAAGAAAAAGAAAATCCCAAAGGAATTGCTGAATTTTAACTGTTTTTAAGCGTGTTGACCTGCTCGGTGGTACAGTTCAGGAACATGATGAACTATTCTGAACCACTTAAAAGATATTATAGTCAAGGGCTGGGCGCAGTGGTTCATGCCTGTAATCCTAGCACTCTGGAAGGCCCAGGCTGGTGGATTGCCTGTTCACACAGCCTGATCTTGTTTCTAACAATAGCTGGTGTTGTGGCCGGAGCCTGTACTCCCAGCTACTTGGGAGGCTGAAGCAAGAGAATTGCTTGAGCCCAAGAGTTGGAGGTTGCTATGAGCTGTGATGCCATGCACTCTATCGAGGGTGACAAAGTGAAACTCTTAGTCTCAAAGAAAAAAAAAAAAAAAAAGAAGAAGAAGAAGAAGAAGATATTACAGTCAAGTTCTCAGATGCTGGCCAGCATATGAGTTTTGCCTTAGAATTTCACTTTGAACCCAATGAATATTTCACAAATGAAATGTCGACAAAGACATATAGGATGAGGTCAGAATCACATGATTCTGATTCCCTTTCTTTTGATGTACCAGAAATTATGATTTGTACAGGGTGCCAGATAGATTGGAGAAAAGGAAAGACTGTCACTTTGAAAACATTAAGAAGGAGAAACATGGCTCGGCACCTGTGGCTCAAGTGGCTAAGGCGCCAGCCACATACACCTGAGCTGGCGGGTTCGAATCCAGCCTGGGCCCGCCAAACAACAATGGTGGCTGCAACCAAAAAACAGCCAGGTGTTGTGGCTGGCGCCTGTAGTCCCAGCTACTTGGGAGGCAGAGGCGGGAGAATCGCTTCAGCCCAGGAGTTGAAGGTTGCTGTGAGCTGTGATGTCACAGCACTCTACCCTGGGTAACAGCTTGAGGCTCTGTCTCAAAAAAAAAAAAAAAAAAAAAAAAAAAGAAGCAGAAACCTTAAGTGACATGGGACAGTTCGTACTGTGACTAAGTTTTCCAATGACTCTTTCTTTAATCTTTTTGCACCTTCTCAAACTCCTGAGAATGGAGATCTGGATGATGCTGCTGAAGCTATTCTTGCTGCAGATTTTGAAACTGGTCACTATTTACGTGTGTTAATCCCAAGACCAGTGTTATACTTTACTGGAGAAGCTATTGAAGATGATGACGGTGATTATGACGAAGTAGGTGCAGAGGAAGGAGATGAGGAAAATGATACAGACTATGACCCAAAGAAAGATAAAAACACAGCAGAATGCAAGCACCAGTGAAGCAGGACGTACGTGGGCTTGAGGATCATCTGCTCTGGTCTGTGTTCTGCTCGCTGGAAAGGATGAACTGACATCTTTTGAGGAGCGTATTTTCAAGTTTTTGTTGTTGTTCATTTTTTTTTGCAGCCTAAACTAAAAATCTCAAATACAGTTTTAGTTCTTATAAGATGTATTAATTTTGTACTGATTCATGTAGGAGCAAAGACCTAGCATAAATTAAGGGGTTGTGCCCAGTTTTATCATATTACAAAGAAAAGGATATCAACTTTGGAAGGGGTACTACCATATCTATTAGTAAGCAAGTGTTAAAAAGTAAAAGGACAAAATCTTAAATGATGTGATGCTTTTTTATTTTATTTTTTTGACACAGAGTCTCATTTTGTCACTCTTGGTAGAATGCCGTGGCGTCACAGTTCACAGCAACCTCAGACTCTTGGGCTGAAGCCATCCTCTTGCCTCAGCCTCTTCCTACATGGCTGGGACTACAGGCACTTGCCAAAACACCCTACTAATTTTTTTTTTCTTTTGAGACAGAGTCTCACTATGTTGCCCTTGGTGGAGTGCCTGGCATCACAGCTCACAGAAACCTCAAACTCTTGGGCTCAATCGATTCTCTTGCCTCAGCATCCCGAGTAGCTGGGACTACAAGGTGCCCGCTACAATGCCCGGCTAATGTGATGCTTTAAAAAAAAAAAAAATTAAAAAGTTAAATTTAATTTTCTTTCTGTTAGAACTAGAGAAAAGTCCCCAAGCCTCTGGTTTTTCTACTTCTTGTTGCTTAAAGCGTATCATTTGCCCATGCTTCTGTCTATTGTGTATTAAAATGAGTAGTGCTGTTTTGCTTAACTATCTCATGGATTTGTTAAAGCTTTTTAAGTTAAATCTCATGAAATGTTTCTCAAAATCAAAAGCTCAAAAATGTAGGCCTTTTTGTAACACAAGTATGACATTCCACATCTTACTCATACCATGCTTTGATAATTAAACTGGAAAATGAAAGTTAAGTACATCTATTCTGGGTCTGGGCAGGCAATACTCTTTCAGATCTTTGTGTGGCTCTTATTTTGAAAGAAGTTCATGGATGAAATATGTCAAAGGTTCAAGGATTTGTTTCCAATATTTCTCATGACCATACTGTAGGGATCATGGGAATGGAGGGGATGTCATTAAATTTGAGACTGTAGAGCCACATTTAAAATACCTTGGGCTGGGTGGCACCTGTGGGTCAGTGAGTAGAGCACCAGCCCCAAATATGGAGGGTGGCCGATTCAAGCCCGGACCTGGCCAAACTGCAACAAAAAATAGCTGGGCGTTGTGGTGGGCGCCTGTACTTCCCAGCTACTTGGGAGGCTGAGGCAAGGGAATTGCCTAAGCCCAAGAGCTGGAGGTTGCTGTGAGCCGTGATGCCGTAGTACTCTACCAAGGGCAACCAAGTGAGACTCAGCCTCCAAAATAAATAAATAAATGAATAAAATAAAATGCCTTGGGCTAATTACTGTTAACTTTGGGGGAGATGGACTTTTTTTTTGACACTGAGGGTGGACTAATTGGACCATAATTAGTGGAAGGTCTAGAGTTCCTAAAGGAAGGTCTAGAATCACATTGAATTCCTCTTTAGAAGCGATAGAACTTCTTTTTTGAAAAAGTAGTGTTAAGTATGTGAAGTAAGTAAGTGTTAGAATGTGAACACATATTTTTATCTGTGTAGTTGTTATTGTTTGTGTAGTTGTATTGTTAGTCCTCTCCTGAAATTTTTAACTTAATACTGGAAGTCCTTAACCAATTATAAGTTTTTTTTCTCTTTATTTTCACAATGATTTTGGTTGCTTTGATTAGATGTTCTGTACTGGGTTTTATTTTTATTTTTTTGTAACCATAGCTCATCTAAACACTTTTTCTGAACTTCAAAAAATTTTCTTCTAAAGATAGAATCCCATTTTTAATGAACTTAAAGTAGCAAAATCATTTTCTTTCATTCCTTTAGCAAATAGCTATTGCCAGAGTGAAGGGGTAGGTAATAAGTATTGAGCCTTGTTATACATGGGGATATGGTTTGCAGTGAAATTTTCATTATAACTGGAGTTTCAAGGGATGTCGGTGTTTATGCCGTCTCCAGTTCCAAAATTCTAGATGTCTGAAATCCTTAACAAAATTTGGATTTAATTTTTAAAAAGAGAAACAGGGTCAAATCAGACGGCCACATTTCCAGCCTGGACAGCTGGATGTGTGCAACACCTTCCAGAAAGGTGGACGTCAAGGAGGAGCCATGTGATGGTGGGCTGTGTGGGATGAAGGCTGTGTAGGGGAACACGTGGAGCCCTGGAGCAGAGGGCCGGGGTGACGGGCATGGCCCTCAGGTGAAGATGTCATGGAACAGGACGGTATCACTCCAGAAGGTAGAAGAGCAGGGGCCAAGGAGGGAAGCTAGAGGGATCCCACTGACATTTAAGGGACATTACAAAGAGAAGGATGCTGAAGAAGTGCCCAGAGAGGCACAAAAACCCCAGGAGGGTGTGATGTCGTGGGAGCTGAGGAGGAAGTCCTTGGCCAGTTGGCCAGACTCAGTCCCCAGTGTGTCAGTGGTGACTTCAGTCTGAGTGCAGTTTGAGGCGTGTGCACTTGCAGAGAAGTGGTGACAGGGACCTGAGACAGCTGGTAACATGCCCACTTCCCCACACAAGGGTCTTTTGGGGAAAATGAAAGAGGAAGGATGGATGGGTGTCACTGAAGAGAGGGGGAAGGAAGAAGGAGAGGACAGCAGAAGCCCCTGGGGGAGAGTAGCAGGACCCAGATGGTGAGCTGAAGAGGAAGCGCAAGGCAGTGCTGAGAGACAGGAAGGAACAGCCAGGGGCATGGAGGAGGGATAGGCCCACATCCTGTTAATCCTGCAGGTAGCTCCTTCAGTAACAGGCAGCCCTCCCCCAGCACAGACATGCCAATCTAAGGGTCAAAAGGAAAAAGGCTTCTGTCCAGAAGTTCTTCCCTTCAAGACAACAAATGCTGTGTTTATTATGAAGCTGAAGAGCTCCCCTGTGTTTCCACAGGCTTCCTTCGAGCTCTGTCTTCCCTGGTATGGTGCACAGCCGCAGCACCCTGGCGGGCCCAGACTTTGCTCTGTACTTGGCTCTCAGTTAAGGCTCCTGTGAGTGCTCTCTACTCTTGCTGGAGCCTGAAGGGAATCCCTTGTCCTCAGGGAATTTTCTGTCTAACCAGAGGGCTAAGCAGCCAGAGCATAAGCTCCTTAAAACACAAGGTACCTGGCTCGGCACCCATAGCTCAGTGAGTAGGTCGCCGACCACATAAACCAAGGCTGGTGAGTTCGAGCCTGGCCCGGGCCAGCTAAACAACAATAACAACTGCAACCAAAAACTAGTCAGGCATTGTGGCAGGTGCCTGTAGTCCCAGCTACTCGGGAGGCTGAGGCAAGAGAATCCCTTAAGCCTAAGAGTTTGAGGTTGTGGTGAGCTGTGACGGCACTTTACTGAGGGCAACATAGTGAGACTCTGTCTCAAAAAACAAAATAAAAAACAAAACAACACACACACACACACACAAGGTACCATAAACATTTGGGGGAAGGAGACAGGAAGGACTCAGTTTAGGAAAGCCTTCCCTGAAGAAGCTACAAAAATGAAACTTGCCAGAAGAAAAGGACATTTTGTAGAACAGAGTTGGTCAAAAGGGCCCCAGGTGGGTTGGGTGAAGAGAGGCACTTGACAGAGAGTATGAGGCCATGACAGAGTACTTCACAGAGCAGGGCATGGACCAGGGCGTCCTCTGTCCTTCAGGGAGACTCGGCTAATCCTTGCAGAATACAACAACTAGGCACCATAATCTTGATGAGGACAGTGAGCACAGAAATGTCACACAACCTCACCAAAGTCGCACGGCTCCTAAGTCATGAGTCCTGACTGTGAGCCCAGGCACTCGGCTGCAGGGTCCTCCCAGGATAGGCACCTTGGCTTTGGCTGGCTGGTGAGAAAAGGAAGAAGTGATACTGGAGGGGGAGATGATGAGCCTTAGGTGGCCCAGTTCAAATCCCTCACCCTGCCAGCCTTTCATGCATGTACACAGTTTTGGGATAGTGTTTATACCAAGCTGGGATGCGGAAGAGCACTGCTGAGGCCAACACAGCAGAACCTCCATAGCCGACCCCCTCCTTCAGTTGACCATTAGGAGACTGGACATGCACCAAGTGTGTGGATCAGCATAGGAGGCCTAGTTCCTTATGCTGACCAATTTGTTATAGTCCCTGGGTGGTCAACTTGCAGAGGCTCTCTGAATTTATATTTCTTCTGTGGTGGAACAAGCTCTGGGAAGTGTTACATGTTACATTCACCCCTTGGGACCGCACAGCACTCATCAGAGTCTCAAGAGCTCTAAGGAAAAGGAGGCAAAGGGATCACCAGCGACTTCCCAACCGCCTACTTCATCCAGACTTTCTGCAGCAGCTCTGTGAGCACCTGTAGGTCTTTGTATGCTGAGCTGCAGTCACTGGCTCGGAGCGAAGCGCTGGGCACAGACCCTGGACACTGGTCTTCAGGGCGTGGCCTTCCAGCCCCACCCCAAACCCACTTTGGAAAGCTGTTTAATCCCTCTAAGCCTGGCAGCCACCATAACTCAGTGGGTAGGGTGCCAGGCACATACACTGAGGCTAGTGGGTTTGAACCCAGCTCGAGCCACTTAAAGCAATCATGACAACTGCAACAGCAGCAACAACAACAACAAAAATATCCAGGCCTTGTGGTGGGCACCTGTAGTCCCAACTACTTGGGAGGCTGAGGCAAGAGATCGCTTAAGTCCAAGAATTTGAGGTTGCTGTGAGCTGTGACGCCACAGCACTCTACCAAGTGCAACACAGTGAGATTCTGACTCAAAAACAAAAACCAAAACAAACAAACAAAACCCTGTTCATAACCTCCTTTAAATTTTCAAGTTAACAGTTTTGTTTTGTTTTTTTTCCACACGAAGTATAGGTCATTTATTTTCTTTCTAGACCTGGGTTCAGTACATAGATGGCTTCTCTTCGCCTCTTGGATTGGTAATTTTCTCCAGGTTGCTGATGAGGATATGATAAAGCTCAGCATAGAAGGCCCTCAGGTCCAGCACCATGGCACTAAGCTCTCCATACACTGCCTCATTGCGCTGGTGTAACAAGGCTGGGTAATCCATTACACGGGTCTCCTAGGAGGCCTCAGCCACAACATTCCCACGTTCTGAGAAGTACTTGGAAATGGTTGTCTGGAAGGATTCCACTTTGGTCTTGACTGCATTCACCCTAACACCTTCTCCTGGATTGCTATGCCAAAATCATTTCCATCCTAATCTTCGGGATCAGGTGCTTCTCTTTGAGAGTCCAGACTTCTGGCTTCACCAGGGCAAGCAGGGACAGGACTTTCTCATTCCCAGGGAGAAATCCACACTAGGGACTTGTTTCTTCTGCTGCTTATCTGTTTCCATCTCATCATCCTTGGGCTGGGGTCTGGGGTGGGGATATCCTGTTGGGCCCGGAGGGAGGTCAGGTCAGCCACATTGAGGGAGTCATCTTACAAGAGCTGGTTCAGGTATATGATTTTCTGTGGGAAGAATCTGTAGAGGAACTCCTCAGTCTCTTGGAAAAGATTTTGCCTGAAGACATCCACTTGCTTGAGGGCCTCCCCACTCTGGCGCACCCCACAAGGCTTGGCCATGCTGCTCCAGGTGCTAGATGGGTAAGTCAACAGATTAATACCAAAAAAAATCCTATCGAATATAATTTTCCAGGCTCGGTTCCTGTAGCTCAGTGGTTATGGCGCCAGGCACATACACCCAGGCTGGTGGGCTCAAACCCAGCCTGGGCCAGCTAAACAAAAAATGACAACTGCAACAAAAAAAATAGCCTGGCGTTGTGGCGGGCGCCTGTAGTCCCAGCTACTTGGGTGACTGAGGCAAGAGAATCACTTAAGCCCAAGATTTGGAGTTTGCTGTGAGCTGTGATGTCACAGCACTGTACTGAGGGTGACATAGTGAGACTCTGTCTCAAAAAAGAAAAAAAAATTCCTCTAAGCCTCGTTTTTCACAGTTGTATAAAAAGAAAATAAGATATGGAGACCTCCCTTGCAGGGCGTTGAGGAGGAAAGAAATGGTAGTTTCTTTTCCTCGTCCCAACGTGGAAGAAAACCGAGCTTTCACAGCGGGTTTCGGGGAACCCAGGCGTGCGGGCTCGTCGCCGCCCGGCGGGGCTCGGGGGCGGCCCCTCTCCGCGGCAGGAGGCCCCGGCTGCAGCTCGCGCACAGGCCCGGAGCCGGGGGCGCCGCGGGTGCCGGCCAGTCCAGGGCCTCTGGCTGCCCGGCGCCCCCGTCCCGCTCGTCCCGCCGTCCGGTCGCGCCCCGGCGCCTTCTAGGGCCAAGCGGGGCTGCGGCGCCGCGGAGGAGGGCGGCGCTCCGAGCGGCCCGCGGCGCTTCCGGGGAGCGGGCCCCGCGCTGCCGCCCTTCCCGGTCGGACCTGCGCAGCCCGCACGGCGGCGGGGCCCGCGAGCAGGTGAGCTGGGGCGCGGGGAGCGCGGGGAGCGCGGGGACGCGGGGACGCGGGAGCGCCGGGACAGGAGCGCGGGGACGCGGGGACGCGGGAGCGCGGGGGCTCCGCGGGGCGGGGCGGGGCGGGGCGGGATCTGCGTCCGGGTGGGCCTGGCCCCAGCCGTGCGGCCCGTCTGCCCCTTCGCCGACGCCTTCCCCTCTGCTGCTCCTTCCACCTGGCTGCTGCCAGCCCCCGCACCACGAGGGCAGCAAGAAAGACCCTCCGAGAAAGCGGTCGCATTTCCGAACTTCGCTTCGGCTTCTCTGAAGAGCCTGGCTGGCCCCGTCCGTCTCCAGCGCCGCAGGGTCTCAACATTCTCCGCTCTGGTCCCAGCCTCTCCCCCTGTTCTTTGGATTGTCCGGGCAGTGATTCGGCAAGCAGGTGGCTTCGCTGGGGTTAAGAACCTATCGAGGCATTCCACCACACTCGTGTAAGGAGCTTCTGCCGCCGGCTGAGCAGGCACTGTGCCAAGGACTAGGGTGACAGCGCGGGACGGGTCAGCCTTGGCCCTCTGTCTCAGGGAGACAGGTAAATTGGGTTTCAGGAAACACACCCCAGAAGGGGAACTGAGAGGGGGCAGTGTTTACTCCACCTGAGACACCTAACCCAGGGCACACGAGTGTCAGGAATGACTCAGAGGAAGCCACACCTAACTTTTTCTTAGACTTACAAAATCGATATATAATTGCACAAATTGTAAGTGCACAGCGTAATCATTTTTCACAATATGAACATTTCCCGTGCAGCCCGATCAGCTGGCTTCTAACTTCATGAAATAGCTTTGCCCATTTTCAGACTTTCAATCCATAGACTTTTATGTACTCTTATCTATGTGACATCTTACACTCAGTATGTTGTGTTTAGCAGAAATTTATTCATTCTCCTGGATGTGTAACATTCCACCATATTCCACCAGATCATAGTTCATTCTACTGGACACTTGGATTGACAGACATAGTTGGTTCCACTTAGGAACCACATAGTTGGGGTTATTTTGAATTCTGCTGCTACAGACATTTGTGTGTTTGTCCTTTGGTGAACACATATAAGCACTTTTGTTGGGTATATTCCTAGGAATAGATCTGCTGGTAAGTGTGTGGTCTGCGTTAATATACAGTGGCAGACAGCTTGTAGTAGCTGGACACACCATCTGTGTGTATGAGCTCTTCCTTCACAGTTCCCTGAATACCAAGAATACCAGTTCTTGGTATTATTTCTTTTTTCACTGAAGCTATTCTGCTGAGAACATAGTAATGATGGGTTGAGCTTTTATTTTCTTTCTTTCTTTTTTGAGACAGAGTCTCAAGCTGTTGCCCTTGGTAAAGTGCCGTGGCATCATAGCTCACTTCAACTCTTGGGTTCAAGTGATCCTCCTGCCTCAGTTTTTCTATTGTTAGTAGAGACGGGGGTCTCCATTTGCTCAGGCTGGTCTCGAACTTGTGAGCTCAAGCAATCCACCTGCCTCAGCCTCCCAGAATGCTGGCATTACAGGCGTAAGCCACCGCCATGCCGGGCCTGGGTTGAGCTTTAAATTTGCATTTTTGTGATCATTTATGAGCTGCCTTTTATTGTCTATTGGTCGTTTGACTATGCTCTTTGAAAGTGCCTGGTCAACTCTTCTGCCCATTTTTTTAACAGGTTGTCTCTCTTTTTCTTACTAGTGGCTAATAATTCTTAAAATATTTGGGATATGAGATAGCTATTGGATATGGCATTTTCTGCCTCTCACTAGATTGCCTTTTCAGTCTCCTAATGATGTCTTTTAATGAACAGAAGTTCGTCATTTTAACATTTTCTAATTTGTAATTTTTTTCTTTATGGTTGTCTGATTGTAAAAAAATCTTTGCCTGGCTTGGCGCCTGTAGCACAGTGGTTATGGTGCCAGCCATATACACCGAAGGCATGGGTTTGAACCTGGTCCAGGCCAGCTAAACAACTGCAACAACAACAACAAAAAAAATAGCCGGGCGTTGTGGCAGGCACCTGTAGTCTCAGCTACTTGGGAGGCTGAGGCAAGAGAATCGCTTAAGCCCAGGAGTTTGAGGTTGCTGTGAGCTGTGAGGTTACGGCACTCTACTGACGGTGACATAGTGAGACACTGTCTCAGAAAAAAAAAAAAAAAAAGTTTGCTTATCTCAAAGTCAGGAAGAGAAAGGCTTTATTGTCTCACCAGTCACATTTATATCTACTATCCAATTGAGATTAATTGTTTATTTGGTGTGAGATGTGGGTCAGGGTTTATTTTTTCCTATAAGGTGATTGAAATTGATAAGACTTCAGTGTGGCCATTGTCACAAATCAGGAGATTATACTGAAGTGGGTCTGTTCTTCAGCACCAAAATCGTGCTGCCTTCATTACTGTTGCTTTGTGGGGAGTCTTTATTATCCTGGTAATGAAAGTCCTTAACATTATTCTTCAAAAGCTGGACATAGTGGCACACACCTACTATAGTCCCAGCCACTTAGAAGGCTGCATGATGATGATCACCTGAACCTAGGAATTTGGAGCTGTAATGTGGAATGGTCCAGCCTGTGAATAGCTACTACACTCCAGCCTGGACAACATAGCAAGACTCTGTCAAGGAAAAAAGACAAGGAAGGCAGGAAAGAAGGAAAAAAATCTTAAGTATTTTTCTTTTTCTTTCTTGTTTTTGGAGACAGAGTCTCACTATGTCATCCTTGGTAGAGTGCCGTGGAGTCACAGCTCACAGAAACCTCAAACTCTTGGGCTCAAGCGATTCTCTTGTCTCAGCCTCCCAAGTAACTGGGACTACAGGTGCCTGCCAAAATGCCTGGCTATTTTTTGTTGCAGTTGTCATTGTTGTTTAGCTTGGCCAGGCTGGCTTTGAACCCATTAGCCTTGGTGTATGTGGCTGGTGCCATAACTACTGTGCTACAGGTACCAAGCCATAAGTTTTCTATTTTTGAGTAGAGACAGGTCTTTTTTTTTTTTTTTTTTTTTTAGACAGAGTCTCGCTATGTCATCCTTGGTAGATTGCCGTGGCATCACAGCTCACAGCAACCTCAAACTCTGGGGCTCAAGAGATTCTCTTGCCTCAGCCTCCTGAGTAGCTGAGTCTACAGGTGCCCTACACTGACACCTGACTAATTTTTCTATTTTTAGAGTCGGGGTCTCACTCTTGCTCAGGCCAGTCTGGAACTCTAGAGCTCAGGCAATCCACTCACCTTGGCCTCCCAGAGTGCTAGGATTACAGGCGTGAGCCACTGTGCCCAGCCTACTTATTTATTACTGTTCTAAAGGTCAGAAGTCTAGAATTGACCCATAGGGCTGTATTCCCTAGGGAGGCTCCAGAGACAGTTCCGTGTGCTGGCCTTTTTCCTCACCCAGCAGCTGCCCACACCCTCTGCTTGAGGTCCCTCATCCCACTGACCTCTGCTTTTGTTGTGATAGCTCCTTCATCTGACTCTGATCCTTCTCCCTTCCTCTTAAAAGCATCCTGCGATTACATATGGTCCACTTGGATAATTCAGGAAGCCCTCCCCATCTCAAGGTCTTTCACTTCATCTCATCTACAAAATCTCTTTTTGCCATATTCCATGTGCCATATGCCATAAGGTAACATATTTTGCCATATGCCATAAGGTAACATATTCATAGTTCCAAGGATTAGGATATGGACATCTTTGGGGGCCCTTGTTCTGTCTACCACAGATAGTAATTTCCACTTACCGGAATATTATGAATTTTTAAAAGGTACACATTCTTATCATAGGCTTTATTTTTTTCTTATTTTATTTATTTTATTTTAGTTTATTTGCAGTTTTTGGCCAGGGCTGGGTTTGAAACCCTCCCTCCCCCCCTCAGTATATGGAGCCCGTGCCCTACTCCTTTGAGCCACATGCACCGCCCTCTTATCATAGGCTTTAAAACATTCTCTATATAATAGAAATTAGAGACCAGTTTGATATTAGATACTACTTAGTACACTTTGGATTTTATACAGCAAAATTTTATAGTATTTCCTTTATATTAATTCCTACATGTAATATTAGGAAAGCATTCTAGAAAGCACTACAGGTATTATGGGGCTTCCTTTTAAAAGAAACTTGTCACTAATTTTCTTTTCTTTTTTTTTGAGACCGTGTCTTACATTATCATCCTCAGTAGAGTGCTGTGGCATCACAGCTCACAGCAACCTACAACTCTTGGGCTTAGGCGATTCTCTTGCCTCAGCCTCCTGAGTAGCTGAGACTATAGGCACCTGCCAGAACACTCAGCTAGTTTTTTTGCAGTTTGGCTGGGGCTGGTTTCGAACCTGCCACCCTCGGTATATAGGCTGGCACCCTACCCACTGAGCCACAGGCACCGCCCTCGTCAGTAATTGTCTATCAAGTCTTTGTTATTATCTTACAAAGCGGGTCTTTTAGGTATATATTATTATACTTCATGAATTTTTTACAAGCCTGAGAAAAAGATGACTGATATGAAGCGACACAGCAACATTTATTATATGCCAGGCATCACTAGCACTCACTTTTGTTACAATGATGCTGACAGGTGGGTATTTCTCAGGTGGAGAAACTGAAGTTTAGCAAGATTGCCAAAGGCCACTCCCCCTCTAGGGGCTGCAGCTTTCACACTTTAAATCACCACCTCCCTTAGCTCACCATCTGTCTACCTGAATACATAATTATTTTTCTAATTATTTAATACATAATCTATTTTTCCAAATAGCAACTGTGTTTCTTCTCCCATTTCAGCCTTTATACAGGAAGGTGCTCTAAATTGCTGCCTGCCGAGAGCTCCCCTTCCCCAGATACCAGATACCTTCCTGGCCAGGTGGAGCAGAGAACAGTCACCCACCTGGTCATGGTGAGCTCATATCCTGTAAATGTGACCATACTACACAGGTCTGGGTTTAGCTAGAAACCAGCCCCAATCACAAGCATGTCTGTTCTTAATCTGGTGAGGGTGTGAGGACCCATTTAGAGATGGAGCCCCTGTCAGGCGTTAGAGAAGCACCTTCTGGGAGTCCAGCCACAGAGATTTAGAGTAAAGTAAATATGGATTTTGTGAGTCTCTCTCTCTCTCTCTCTGCCTCTGGTAGGATGGATGTCCCATGAGGTCAAAACCAGGTCTCCTTCCTTCTCCCACTGTACCAATGCCTGATCTTATGGGGTTTGTTCTGAGCCCAACACTATGGCATCATCGACCTCCCTCCCAGCTCCTCGCTCCCGGTCCAGGAAGCCTCTGAGCAAGATGACTGGTGAGTGGAACCTGGCTCCTAATTCTGCTCTTGCTCCTGAGTGTGGGATCCTGTCTCCATATGGACGATGAAGGAGGCCTGCTTGGCCCCCATACGGGGTAGATGATGGGGGTGAAGCTCCTGACCTGTCTTCAGTGCCAGAACTCTTGGGGGGGGGGGGGCAATGAGGATGCAGCAATCTAATCTTCATCCTTTTGGCCCAGAGGTTTTCTAGACCTGCTTAGCTAGGTAATTTTCCTACCCTGGAAACCACCCTCACTGAGTGCTTAACCTTTTGCCTCCTGTTATCTAAATCTTTGTTCTAGAATCATTCAGAGGAAGGAGCCAAGCAGAGAGAGAAAACCGATCAGTCCCCATAACACTAAGTTATCTGTGCTTATCAGAAGCTGGATAGCCAAGTTTTAAAGTCATTATGGGTACTTATGTGTACAGTATGCCAGATGCCACATTATCTCAGCTAACATTCAACAACTAAAACAAACCCACATACAGATGAGGGACTGGAGATGTCATACAGGAAGCAAGCTGCAGACCCACAGTCAAACATGGGTGCCTGACTCTAAGTGCAGCTGAGCACCACAGCTCTGAACCCTTGAGGAGAGCTGGCAGCTGCCCTCCTCTTGTAGCTCACTTAGTGACAGGCCAGGTCTTCTCAGGGCCATACAGGTGCCAGTCCTCCTACCCCTTCCTTTCTGTAAAGGCTGTACTTCTTAATTTAACTTCACCTCCTCCCCACCGCACTGGAAGTGGGCTTGGCTCTGCTCACCACCCCCCAGGTGGCTGACTGCCACCTCCCATGGCAAGTTCTGCTTAAGGTGGACTGGGGGGCCCAGACATCAAAGTTGTCTGGAGCAGGGCGGGGCCATCTCTTAATCAGCCAGTAAAACACACCGACGGGACCCTAGAGTTCTTGAATACTCCCCAGACTTTCAAGATAGAGGGAAATTTTACTCAAGTCCGTCAGGATGTACAAAAACAGCAGAGCAGTAGGTCTCTGAGAAGAATGTGTCGTGTCCCAGACACGGGGACAGCCAGGCCTTCCTGGGCTGTGGGTCGGTGGGACCCGGGCCGAGCCGAGTGTTCTCCCCGCAGACTGGCTCAGGCAGGCCCTGTCCAGGAAGCCCGAGAGGACGTCGGACTCCGCTGAAAGCTCGCCCGGTGCCTTATCGCGGCCCGCCTCTGCGCAGGACGGGCCCCCAGCTGTGGGGCTCAGCTCCGTCACGTCTCCGGGCGCGCCGCAGACCCCCAGCACGCCGTCCACCCCCACCGACGGCAGCAGCGGCCGCTGGGGCAGGGACTACGACGTGTGCGTGTGCCACAGCGAGGAGGACCTGGGGGCCGCCCAGGCGCTAGTGTCCCACCTGGAGGGCGGCGCGGCCGGCCTGCGCTGCTTCCTGCAGCTCCGGGACGCGGCCCCCGGCGGCGCCATCGCGTCCGAGCTGTGCCAGGCGCTGAGCCGGAGCCACTGCCGCGTGCTGCTCATCACCCCGGGCTTCCTGCGCGACCCGTGGTGCAGGTACCAGATGCTGCAGGCCCTGGCCGAGGCCCCGGGGGCGGAGGGCCGCACCATCCCCCTGCTGTCCGGCCTGGCCAGGGCCGCCTATCCTCCTGAGCTGCGATTCATGTACTACGTGGACGGCAGGGGCCCCGACGGCGGCTTTCACCAAGTCCAGGAAGCCGTCCTGCGGTGTAAGCTGTACTGTAAGGCGCGGTGGGCGGGAGAAGAGGGGGGTTCCGTAGCTTGTGTGCCGTCTGTTTTGCTTTTAGGGGACGCGCAGACCGTGGGCAAGACGGGCAGCACCTGTGTCCTAGCTCCTTCACCTACGGCGCGTGAGGAGTCACTTGGGCTAACTGCTTAACCCCCGTGTGCTTGAGTTTCCTCATTGCCCATCAGGCTTCCATAACTATAAATTGAGAATAGTATATATACTAAACGCTTAGAACATGTCCTGGCCCGTGTTAAGTGTTCATACTAAGCAGGGCCTGGCACACAAGAAGTTCTCAATGGAAAATTATTAGCTAGTAATAGCTCTCATTGAGATCAGGTTGGAGATGTCCACTGAGAGCTGGGAGGATGCTACGGGACATGGGTTTAGTCTGGGAAGGTGGTATAACATAATAGGAAATAACTGCACCTATAGGCACATCTGGGGAGGGGCATTTTAGAGTGTGTTTGGGAGGGGAGGTAACAACATAAAATCCAAGAAGCAGCAGGGCCTGTTGGGGGAAACATGCTGGGTTTGGGGAGGGTGACAGCCCTTTGATTCTGTTTGTTCTCTTTCAGATCTGAAGACACTCCCTTAACATTAATTATATCATCATGACCCAGAAAGCTGGAGTAAAGCTTGAAAGAGCACATGCAGGGCCTCGGGTTCTAGCCAATGTGCCGGGTGTAAGGAGCCAGAGTCTGCAGCACTTTCCCCATGACCCTGGGATCAATTGCCCACCAGGCTCTATTACTGTGAACTCCCCAGCAAGGCCAGGGGGAGGTCAGGGACTCCCCCAGAAGGCCATAAAGAAGTTGGGAACTCCCCAGGAAGGCCATGAAGAAGCTGGGGACTCCCCAGAAAAGCCAAGAGGAAGCCAGAAGTGGGAGGTAGTGTTGATACTGGGATGGTCAGCAGTGTTTCGCCTCCTGCCTAACAGGATAGGAAGACTGGAACACACGTTTTCTTCCCCTGTAAATGGGCACTGGTATAGACAGGTGTCCCTTAGACCTAGGTGCTCACCTGATTGATGAATAAGCAGCCTAGACCACAGGCCTCAGTATGGATGGTTTTCCTGGTTGCCTGGGGAAGCCCCTGAACAGGTATCAGGAGAAAGCAACAGGTATCATGTCCTTCACACACTACGCTGTGCCCTTTCCCAGAGGTACCAATCTGCTTCAAAATGCTGTATGAAAGATGCATTCAGCACAGCATGGCATTTCATTTATTGCACATGACACACCTAGAAGCCATTCTGAATATATAAGGATGGTTAGGGAGCAGGTAGGAACCCCTATGCCTGGGACCCAAAGCCCAGATGCTCTGACATCTTGGGGCATCACCAGGGTCTGGCCAGAGCAGTATGCACCTTCAGACAACAGCAATCAGCATCTTTCTCTGGGCAGATGACTGTGTTCCCCATAGGACAGGCAGGGTCTCATTTGTCTGTGCTCAATAAGTTTGCTGTTGAACTGCAATGAATTTCATTATTTTCCCCCAAGGTGTACTTGGTGCCTTTTCTCTCAGTTCCCCCATCATATCCTCTTTCACTGAAAAAAATTTTTTTTAAATTATGAATTATTACAGACAAAAAGACTAAAGAATACATGTAATATAATGCACACTCATGTGCCTGCCCCCTAGCTTAAGAAGCAAAACTTTATCCCTGTGGTACTCCCTGAACTGCAGTTCCCTCACTCCCCCCACCCCACCCCCCATCCCCAGGGAACTACTCTTCTGAATTTTGGACTTAACTGCTCTTAGCTTTTCTCTGTATAAGTTTACTATGAATGTATGCGTCCCTGCCAGCACGTTGTTCAGCTGTGCCTGGCGTTACACTTTACACAAAGGGCACTGTAACACTGCTCTGCAGACTCCTTTCTCTGTTTACCATGTCTGTGAGATTAGTCCAGGCTGATGCCTGACACTCCGCTTAATTTATTTTCTTTGTATTATGTGAATATGCTACTGCTTAGCCACATATTCTTCTAGAAATGGTTATTTCTAGTTTTTTGCTATTAAAAACAATGTGCCTATGAAACGTTTTTGTACTTTTCCATGAGCAAGATTTTCTAAGATTTAGCCTAGAGGGAGAATAGCTGAACAGTAAAGAATATACATCTTCAGTTTCACTAGAAAATGCCAAAGTTTCCTCCAAATTAGTTACGCCAATTTATGTTCCTACCATTTGTGTTTTTTTTTTTTTTTTTTTTTTTTTTTTTTTATTTTATTTTTTATTTTTTTTTTATTTTTTTGGAGTTTTATTTATTTTTTTTTTATTGTGGAGAAGGGGCAGGGAAAGAAGGCGGGGGAAGAGGTGAGTGACAGGGTCGGGCCAGTGGCATGGTACCACATTGGCTGTATCTAGGTAGAGGCAGTTTCAGGCCGGGCC
>CAUYPK010088328.1:0-14551 GCA_963574355.1 Loris lydekkerianus | reverse complement strand
TTTGGTCTTCTGGGTATATACCTAGTAGAGGAATTTTAGGATTGAATGGCAAGTCTATTTTTAGATTTCTAAGTGTTCTCCAAACATCTTTCCAAAAGGAATGTATTAGTTTGCATTCCCACCAGCAGTGTAGAAGTGTTCTCTTTTCTCCACATTCATGCCAACGTCTCTGGTCTTTTGTGATATAGGCTAGTCTTACTGGGGTTAGATGATATCTCAAAGTAGTTTTGATTTGCATTTCTCTGATGATTAAAGATGATGAGCATTTTTTCATGTGTCTGTAGGCTGTGCGCCTGTCTTCTTCAGAGAAGTTTCTCTTCAAGTCCCTTGCCCAGCCTGCGATGGGATCACTTGTTCTTTTCTTGCTTATATGTTTGAGTTCTTTGTGGATTCTGGTTATTAAACCTTTGTCGGAAACATAACCTGTAGATATCTTCTCCCATTCTGAGGGCTGTCTGCTTGCTTTACTTACTGTGCTCTTGGCTGTGCAGAAGTTTTTTAGTTTGATCAGGTCCCAGAAGTGTATTTTTGGTGTTGCTTCAATTGCCCAGGGGGCATAAAGTATTTGCTCAGACCGATTTCTTCAAGAGTTTTCTCTGCACTTTCTTCAAGTATTTTTATAGTTTCATGTCTTAAGTTTAAATCTTTAATCCAGTGAGAGTCTATCTTAGTTAATGGTGAAAGGTGTGGGTCCAGTTTCAATCTTCTATAGGTTGCCAGCCAGTTCACGGGGACTGGGTTTGAACCCACCACCCTCGGTATATGGGGCTGGTGCCCTACTCACTGAGCCACAGGCGCCACCCTATTATTTATTTATTTTTTGGTAGAGTGTTGTGGCATCACAGCTCACAGCAATCTCAAACTCTTGGACTTAAGCGATTCTCTTGCCTCAGTCTCCCAAGTAGCTGAGACTACAGGCGCCCACTACAATGCCTGGCTATTTTTTGTTACAGTTGTCATTGTTGTTTAGCAGGCCCAGGCTGGCTTCTAACCTGCCAGCCCTGGTGTATGTGGCTGGCGCCTTAACCACTGTGCTATGGGTGCCGGGCCAAAGCTGAGTTTTTAAAAAGTTCAATAAAACCAATAAATCTCTATTAGACTGAGATAAAGGAAAAAAAGAGGGAAGACATAAGTCGCCAATATCAAGAATGAAAAAGATACCACTTCATGCCCTCGATGATGGCAATAATCAAAAAGATAAATAACTAGTGTTGCTGAGGAACCCTCATAAACTTGGCAGAAAGGTAAACTGGTATTGCCATTATAGAGTGGTCTAGCAGTTCTTCAAAAGGATAAACATATAGTTAACATATCACATAGAAATTCCACTCCTAGGTATGTATCTAAGAGAAATGAAAATACATGTATATGTTCACATAAAAACTTAATACTACATATACAAATGTTTACAATAGTATTATTAATAGTAAAAAGGTAGAAACAACCCAAATGTCTATCAACTAATGAATAAAAAAAATGTGATATGCCCATAAAATGGAATGAATATTATTCAGTCATAAAAAGTAATGAAGCATCTGATAACTATTATAACATAGATGAATCTCAGAAACATTATGCTGAATCAAAAAGCTGCCGGGTGTGGTGGCTCATGCCTGCAATCCTAGCACTCTGGGAGGCCAGAGTGGGTGGACTGCTTGAGGTCAGGAGTTCAAGACCAGCCTAAGCAAGAGGCGAGACCCTTGTCTCTACTAAAAATAGAAAAACTAGCTGGGAGTCATGATGGGCATCTGTTAGTCCCTGCTACTTGGGAGGCTGAGGCAAGAGGAATGCTTGAGCCCAAGAGTTTGAAGTTGCTGTGAGCTATGATGATACCAGGGCACAGAGTGAGACTCTTGCCTCAAAAAAACCCACACAAAAACAAAACAACCAACCCCCAATACAAAAAAACTAATCACATATGAATACAAATTATATGATTTCACTTACATGAAATGTCCAGAATAGGGAAATCTAGATGGGGGCAAAGTAGACTAGTGGTTGCCGTGGGCTAGGGAGTGAGAACTGGAGGGAAATGGGGACTGACTGCTAATGAGCATGGAATTTATTTTTGACTTGATAAAAATGTTCAAAATTTGATTGTGGTGATGGTTGTACAACTCTGTGAACACACTAAGAACCACTGTATTACACACTAAATGAGTATATATGAATTATATCCCAATAAAGCTGTTACATGAAAAAAGGAACTAGGTGACTTTTCTACCTCTTCTACAGATATTAAAAGGATAAGAAGGGAATAATATGAGCAATTTTATGCCAATAAATTTGACAAATTCAATAAAAACGGACAAATTCCTTAGAGATTCAAACCCTAAGAGTTCACTAAAGAATAGATAACCCAAATATACTCTATATCATTAAAGAACCTAAATTTGTAGTTAAAGAAAAAAATCTTTCTGCAAAGAAAACTCCAGGTCCAAATGGCTTTACTAATAAATTCTACCAAACATTTAAGGAAGAAATAATAACAATTTCACACAAACTTATCCACTAATTTGTAGAGATGGCAATACTTCTCAACTCATTATTCTCTGAAGACAGCATTACTCTGGCACCAAATCCAAACAAAGACATTATAAGAAAAGAAAATGATTCTTGAGATACTTCGCTAAGAAGAATATGTAAGTATCCAATGTACTCAGCCCTACTATGAAGCTAATTTATAGCTTTCATATGAAGGCTATAACCCAAATATAGCACAAGAATATGAGGAAAGGGCCAGGGGAGGGGAGGGGAGGGGAGGGGAAGGGAGGTTAGGGTGGAAGGAGGGGAATTGGTGGGGCCACACCTACGGTGCATCTTAGAATGGGTACAGGTGAAACTTACTAAATGCAGAATACAAATATCTTCATACAATAACTAAGAAAATGCCATGAAGGCTATGTTAAAAAGTTTGATGAAAATATTTCAGATGTTATATGAAACCAGCACTGTACCCCTTGACTGCACTAATGTATACAGCTATGATTTAATAATAAAAAAAGAAATAAAACAGTTTGAAATTAAAAAATAAGAAAAGAAATGATATCCTCATAAATATGGATACAAAATTTCTTAATGAAATGTTAGCATATTGAATCCAACAAAATATAAAAAGGATAATTCACCATAACTAAGTAAGGTTTATTCTAGGAGGAATACAAAATTGGTTTAATATTTTTAAAAAATGTGATCTAGTATAATAAATAGCCAGCAGACTAAAGAAAAATTGTATGATTATGTTAATAGATGCAGAAAGAGCATTTGACAAAGCCCAATACCTTCTCATGATTAATGATACTCAATAAACTGTGATTAGAATGAAATTTCCTCAACCTGATAAAGGGCATCCAGGAAAAACAGGAGCTAACATCATACTGAAGGGTGCAAGACTGGATACTTCTCCCTGAGATCAGCACTAAGGGTAGGATGACTACTCTTACTACTTCTATTTAACTTTGTACTAAAAGTTTTGGTCAGTAAAATAAGACTGGAGGGAGAGAAAGAGGAGAAGACGAGAAGAAGAAAGGCAGGAAAGGGGAAAAGAACAACCTAATTAAAAAATTGGCAAAAGATTTGAGTAGATACTTCACCAAAGAGGATATATTGGTGGCAAATAAGCATAAGAAAAGATGCTCAACATCGTTAGACATTAGGGAAATACAAATGAAAACCACAATTGAATACCATATCCTATCTATTGGAATTTCTGAAATGAGTAAGACTGACCACATGGACTACTGCAACTTATACATTGTAGGTGAGAATCTAAATGGTATGATGTCTTTAGAAAATAATTTGGCTGTTTCTTTAAAAGTTAACCATATACCATATATACTCAAGTATAAGCCGAGTTTTTTTCCGGCACAAAATTTGTGCCGACTTCGGGTTTTTCGGCACAAATTTTGTGCCGAAAAAACTCGGCTTGTACTCGAGTATATACGGTACCTGCAATATGATCCAGACATTCCATTTCTAAATGCTCATTGCCCGCCAAAAAGAGAGCATATGTCCATATACAGACTTGTCCACAAATGTTCACAGTACCTTTATTTGTAATACCTCAAACTGGAAACATCCTAATATCTATTAGCAGGTAAATGTATCAACAAATCGTGGTACATCTAAATAATGGATACTACTACTCAGCAATAAAAATAAACTATTGACACACACAATAACCTGAATAAAATGTAAAATAATTATGCTGAGAAAAATAAACCCAACACAAAAAGAATACATACTATAGGATTCTATTTACATAAAATACTAGAAAATACAAATATATAATGACTGAAACCATATTGATAGTTGCTGGGAGACTGGGGGTATATGAGACAAGAAAATTCTTAGAATTCTTGGATAGATACGTTCTCTATTTTAATTGTGGTGATGTTTGTTGCACATATGTCAAAACTTACAAAACTGTACACTTAAAATATGTACAGTTTATTGTATGTTCACATACACCAATAAAGCTTGCTAAAGAATGGAATATCAATTTTTTTTTTCTTTTTTTTTTTGCAGTTTTTGGCTGGGGCTGGGTTTGAACCCACTACCTCTGATATACGGGGCTGGTGCCCTACTCCTTTGAGCCACAGGCGCTGCCTGAAGCTTGTTAAAGAATGACATGCTCCTCTAATGGCTGCAATCTCAGGGAAAATTTTTAGTAGCTTAGCTGATTGAATGCAGTATCTTCATTTGTCCTCTCCTACTGAATAAATCAAGATTTTAAAATATCATCTGAAGGTACTGACACCAACATATTATAACATTAGATTCATTAAATCCAAAATCCCTCATTCATCTACAATGATCAAAATTAACAAGATGACAAAGCTCCTCTTTGTGTAAACAAAGTGCTAGAAGGAAAGTCATCAAATCAGAAAGTCAATATGCTTTCAGCTTTTTCTATAATCACACTGAAATCTATTAATACCTGCAGATGAGTCAGAAGGAAAGATAAATAATGTATGTGAGTAAACATAAAGCAAAAAATATCAAGAGAAGCCATAAAAGAATAAGAGCTATAAGCACAGAAGATAAATTTATCTATGGAAATACATTTTACAATTTGCTTTGCACTTAATGTAGGTCTACACATTATTAAAAAGGACAAGTAGCCTCTGTTCTGAGCTGACAGTAGGAGTTAAGGTTATACACAGTTATGTACCCAAGGGTAAAGCAGAACATGAAAGCAGAACATGAAATAAGAAACTTTCACATTCAATTCATATATTTCATAAACTAAGGCCATAAACTAAGTCCTTATTAATGATTTCTGACAGAAAAAAAAAATGCAACTTACCTTATCTAAAAAAGGAAAGGGTGGCAAAAAGAATGAGGCTCTGAGATATGAAAGATCACACTCCCCGTTTACTCAGTAAAATTCAGAATTTAGTCCAAGGTATCAAATCTACTCTCATTTCCCTCCTATTACCATTAGAAAAACATCTAAAAATATGACAGTTAAAAATAATATACTTACCATGAAAATTTTCCAAACACAGTAAATGGAGAAAAAGTAACCCAGAAAATTAAAGTATTTCCCCTTGAAAGTTTTGGAGTATTCTATTCTCTCCTGGGGTGTGAAACAAGCAGAAAACATGGTTCATCTCAATAAAATATAAATTAATATTCAATACAAGTGTTCCTCTCTATAAATCATTGTTCAGGCTGGGTCAAATAACCACATATGGTAATATGTCATAACATGAAACTAACAGTTGTAGTAGTGGCCAACATTTACTGAATACTTACTTCAAACCACAGTCTGGGATAAACACTGTACATGCATTATCTGCTTTGACTTTCATAACAAGTCTTATCTATTATCTTAATTTTAGAGATGAGAAAATTGAAGTTTAGAGAGGTTAAATTACTTGCCCAAGGTCACACAGCTGGTGAGGTGTGAGCCTGTTTTCTAAGCCTAGTTAACTTCTATCCTATATGATTACTCCCATAAAGTAGGCTCAGGTCTTTCAGTTTCCAAAGCCTGTTAACTATGCTGTAACAGCTACCCTGTAAAGCCAACCTCAAAAACAATTAAAACAGTTTGCAATCTTCACTAACAGATTTTGTATACTTAAGTTACATTGCATTTTAGGAATAAATAGGAACGTTACTTCTTATAGTTAGGATATTTACGGGATCTAGATCCTTTAAAATAGGGGTAGACCATGGCATATAGGTGTCTACTGCTCTTATAACTAACTTGTAATGGAATAACAAGGAAGCAGAGGAGCTACCATCTTTATCCCAGCTCAGCAGGAAGTGTAGCATGCCACCTTTCTAGCTGTTGAAACCCTCTTCTGACCATCCCACCAATTGCTATTACTGAAAGTGTTCTACTAAGGGTTTTGCTAGTAATAGGAGCAATTTCATGAAGAGTACAGATGCCTCACTCTTCATGTTTCATGGCTGATACTGAAGCTATGAGGTTCTTTTACTTGGCCATGGAGAACACTCAAAAACCAGTTAGTCTCATTCTCTCTTTAATCATATTGTTAAAAATCACCCTTCAGTTTCCTTGCTCTGTACCTTGGTAGCATATAGATCAGCTGTTTCCAGAAAAAGCTGTCTACTTAGTTCTTCCAAAGCATCCACTTCCTGTTGAATAAGGGTGAGATCTGGCACAAAACACCATTAAGGTTCAAATCACATACAAATGTAAAGAATGGCAGTGAAGAAAGCACCTTTTTGGTTTTTTCATAGCAGATCCCAGGAATTGCCTGTATTTTCAATTTTCTGTTTCATAGCCTGCAGTGCTACTTCAGTGCAATTTCCCCAACCTCTGACATAGATGTGTAAAAGCTTCATTATCAAGTACACCACCATCAAATATCTATCATGGTTTCTCTAAGTCAAGTGGCTCAGATGGATGGTTTCACTTGTTTGTTTTTTGCTTTATTTATCTAGTTAGATTAAATTAAATGTAATCTTCAAGCTCACAAGTGGTTACATAATAACACCTATAGTAACACACAGCTTTCTCCTATAGTATCTGAATAAATACAATGTTAGGAAAGGGAACTAATAATTAATATTTATTGAGTTCTAATATAGGTTGGAATTTATAGACATTATCTTCTTTTATTCTCAGAATAATCCCATGAGATGACAGGTGTTCTTACCAATTTTGCAGATAAGGAAAGTGAAGTTCAGAAAGTTAACTTGCTCAAAGTCACACAGTTAACAGGTGTAGATGAAAAGCCAGATATGCCTTAATCCAAGGCCTGCTTTTTCTACTACCCTATGCTATTTTCCAAGAACTCAATCAGGTAGTCTCCCGTTTTAGAAAACAGGGACTCAGAGAGCTTACATAATGTATTTGCTGACTATCACTGAAATAGCTCTAAAACCTACAATATTGGCTTTATGGAATTTTAATAAAAATAGTAAACAGAAGTACTGACCCAAGTCCTCCCTTCTCTGTGATTTTTTTCCCCATTATTACCCAAGTCAGCAAGTGCCCTTCAGTTCCTTCCTTAACAGTGGCTACTATTTGCATAGTTCAGACCACCAAACAATATGATCTGTCTAGGTAGATCTCTCCCATGATGACAGGTCTATCTCTCCCATGATTACGGCAAGGTTGCTGAGGAAAGAGGCTATATTCTATTCATCATTTTATCCCTGAGTACTCAGCTTAGAAATAGATATGAAATGAATGTTTCTTGATTAAATAAATCTAAATTAACACTTTTTCTTTCTCTTCCATAATCATCCTGCCTTTCTTTGATCTTATTCTTACCTATATTTGACACTAGAAGAACATACTCACAATTTGTAGGAAGAATAGACTATATCCTTCTTCTCCAATTGAAGGAAAAGGGAATTTGTACTTCCTTGGGCCAGAGAAGGCAATAAGATATACCATCTCATGCTTATCCTCCAAAGTCTTGACTTAAGAGACTGGGAGCCACACAGAGATTTGGTTATACTATTTGGGAATTAGTTCAATACCATAACCAGTTGGGCCAAGAATAATCTACTAACCTCACCTCCTTGGTTCTTTTTTTTTTTTTTTTTTTTTTGAGACAAAGTCTCAGTATGTCACCCTCAGTAGAGTGCCTAGGAGTCACAGCTCACAGCAACCTCAAACTCCTGGGCTTAAGTGATTCTCTTGCCTCAGTCTCACAAGTAGCTGGGACTACAGGTGCCCGCCACAACACCTGGCTATTTTTTTTATTGTAGTTGTCACTGTTGTTTGGCAGACCTGGGCCCGGTTTGAACCCGCCAGCCCCAGAGTATGTGGCCAGCACTCTAGCCACTGAGCTACAGGTGCCAACCCATCTCCTTGGTTCTTTAAACCAAAGTCACTAGAGAAGCAGAGCTACTTAAAATTTATCTAGGAATATAATTACTTTAGAAATAGGTCATCCCATATACAAACCATCCATTTTAGGGAGGCATTTCATTTTGTGGTGGTTTTTCAGAGTTGAGAAATATAATAGTGTAGTGGAAATAACTATGAAAAAGAGACCACAGTTCTGTTCTTAGCTTTGCCACAACAAACCACTGTAAATGGAAAGGCTGACTTTTTATGACCCTTCAGCTCATAGACAATGATTTTATGATCTCACCTGCAGGTTGGAAAGAGGATTCTGCATGCATTGTATTTTCTAAGCCTAGCCCTGGTCAGTTTGGAGGCTGACATAGTCAGGTACCCTAGAAGGGGCTATCTTAATACTACTTTTTTCTTCGGTCCTTGGTCCAGAGTTGACAAAAAGAATCAAGCAGGGGGACAAAGGATACTTTCACTTCCTGGTGCTGAACTAGTAACACTTTTTATCATTCCCCAGAATCCTGATGGTTTGTTATGCACTTCCCCCTTCTGGAACATAGTTCTTCGTGCCATTGCCATCCTGAAATGAAAGAAAATATAAAAACTCAGCAAGGAAGCATGGAGCCTCAAAGTCCAGTCTCATCCACTTTCCAGTCTCACAGCTGCCTCTTTCATCTGCTGAGCTGTTCAGAAAAGGATACTGATTCCAGAGTCCTATTTTTTTTTTTTTATCACTTACAACTGAAGGGAAACCATGTGGAAGCAATGTGGTCTAGGTGAAGCAGCACAGAATTTGGAAGAGGCAATACTTTTGAGAACTAGCTCTGCCACATTAGAAGCTGTGAAGCCTTAGAATTTTCATTTTTCATGTCTGGATGAATGTGAAAATGAATGAAATAATGTATAAGAACTTATGTTTTCAGTATGGTGCCCTATGATCGCATTAATGTACACAGTTATGATTTAATAATAAATAAAATAAAATAAAAGTAAATTGAAATAAGAAAAACAAGAACTTATGTTTTCAATTATAAAGTGTTGTACATATGTTACCATTTGCATTTAAGCATAAAATGGCCAACATACCTAGCTAGGGTACCAGGTATAGAGTAGGAATTCGATATTTTCTTCCTTCTTTTTCAAAAGCAGACAAAAGGAAAATATAGCAAAATCACATAAACTAGTCCCTTTCTAAAAATTAGTCTAATCCCCTCACACACTGTAATCTGTCCCACTACTGAATAAATGAACAGGAAACCTACCATTCCTTTCTCTCATCCTCTCAGTCTGTGATGGACCCATTAGCAGGGTGGCAGCTGCTGGATTGTTCCAGTCCAACACAAAGATATTAAGAACAAGGCCCTTGTGAGGTTAAAAAATAAGATCATTTGTACATAAATGATTACTTGAAGGGTATAATGAGCCAAGGCCAGTAGGGCCTGAAAAATGAACCAGAATGAGTCTAATAAAAATATAGAATATCAAGACTAAAGAAAACTTTAACTGAAGACAAATTTGGGGGTGATAAGAGAGAAAAATGGTGAGGAGGAAGCAGCAACATTGCTATGTATGGTTAGGGCTAATACAAATGGTACCAATAGTACCAAATACCAAATGGTATTTCTGTGGGCTAAATTCTTTAAGCCATTTAGTTAAAATAATATTAACAGGAAAGAATGTTAAGTGTGTCAGCCATGTTGACTTAACTGTTTTCTTCCTCAAAATGGCCTTTGCCTGGATACTGAGAGAAAGAAACACAGATCTAAGTTCCAGCTCTTTCTGATTTTCTTCTAACTATAATCAACCATAACTCAGCATTTTGGGAAAATATAATAAATGACCAAGAAGAGGATCAGACCTAGAGAGATTATGACTTGGTGAGACTCAGTAATTCTTAGTTTTTCTTTTTCCACAGTTGAGAAAGCTAGAACATGTATGTAAAGAAGGACAGGGTTCCTTTCCACTCCTTGAGTAGTGCACTTCAGCTTACCACACTCTTTTAAAGGAGAGACAGCTGGGAGAGAGGGAGCATAGAGCCCATTTCTGCTGTCCTTATTTTCACTGTCCATAACACAAGCATGAATGACTGGCTGTGGAGTGGAACTGGCTGAATACGTAAAGGCAAATGACAGTGTATACTGTGGTCTCATAACAGGTAGAGAAGATAATCACTAGAAGAATGCAAGTTGGCTGCACACAGACAAACAAGGCTTTGTTTTAAACAACTTGCTTTCACTTTCAATTTTATCAAGAACTTATTTATTAATTCTAAACCAATTTTGCTCTTCTCAAATAAGTTGCAGATGAAAAAGAAACTGTCACATAGTTAAGAAGAAAACAACAATATCAAATTTTCTTAGGTGGTGAAAAGGAATAAAAAACCCAATAACAGTACTATGGAACTAGATTATTTTCATCTTCAACTTTTCTTTACATCATTGCCATCAAGTGATCATCATCACTACTGCCTCTTTATAACAAGATAAAGATAATAAGAAATTATCTATTTGTTACCAGCTGAATGTTATTTAAAAATTCATAATATGGAAAAACATATACACTCGGTTGAGGTTTGGTGGTAGTGTGTAAGACAAGCCGAAAAATGTCTACCATGGTTTAAATATGTCATTTTGTTTTCTTTTCTCTGTTGTTCCTGGTGGGAAGTCAGTCATTACTTTTCTTTTTTAACTAAACTTTGAATTTTGAGATACTTAAAATACATGAGTAGATTAATAAAATGTGATACATGTATACTATGGAGTACTCAGTCATAAAAAAAAAAAGTGGTGAACGGATACCTTTTGTAACAACCTGGATGAACTGGAGACCTTTCTTCTAGGCGAAGCGTCACAAGAATGGAAAAACAAACACCACGTGTAGTCACTATTAAATTGGAACTAATCAATCAACATTCATGTGCACATCTGGTAGTAAAACTCAATGGAAACGAAGCAGGTGAGGGTGGGGAGGTGGGGATGGGTAAATTCACACCTAATGGGTACAAGGCATGCTATTTTGGAGATGAGAACACTTATAACAGTGACTCAAACTGCACTAAAGCAATTCATGTAACCCATACATTTACACCCCTGTAATATTCTGAAATAAAAAAAAAAAAAAGAAAAAATACAGAGATTCCGTGTACTCTTTACCCAGATCTCCCCAATGGAAACATCTTGCAAAACGGAGTCATGATATCCATCACTACAAGCATCACTCATACTTCCCTGTACAGCCCACTTCCTTCTCACCCCCCCGCCCCTCCTTAACCCCTGGCAACCACTAATCTGTGGTCTATTCTATATTTTTGTCATTTCAAAAATGTGTAAATAGCTAGAAACAGTATGTATCCTTTGGGAAATGGCTTTTTCACTCAACATAATTATTTTTGAGATTCATCCAGGTTGTTGTGTATGTCAACAGTTTGTTTGTTTTTATTGCTAAGTAATCCATGGTATGAATGTACCACAATTTGGTTAACCATTCACCCATTGAAGGACATATGGATCCTTTCTAGTTTTTGGCTACTATGAATTAAGCTGTTACAAACATCTGTGTATAGGTTTTTATGTGAATGTAAATCTCCATTTCTCTGGACAAATTCCCAGGAATGCAATTGTTGGGTGTGGTAATTGCATGTTCAATTTCTTTCTTTCCTTCTTTCCTTTCCTTCCCTTCCCTTCCTTCCCTTCCCTCCTTCTCTCTCTCTCTTTCTTTTTGAGATTAGGTGTTCAAGAGATTTACTGGAGGAAACAATTATCAAGGATAAAGGGGAAGGCAGCTGGGGTAGGCAGGGAGAGACTTTTGAAGGGGAGAGGGAAGGACTGGGTAGGAAGAGCCACATACTGAGACAGTTCTCAGAAAGTTTTGGCCAGGCTGAGGGGAAGCCCCAGAGTCAGAGTTGCCTGAGAGATGAATCTCCCATTGGTTGCATATTCAGTTTCTTAATAGCTAAACTGTGTTCCAGAGTTACCTTGCCATTCTATATTCCTACCAGCAATGTATGAGTGATGCAGTTCTCTGCATCTTTACTAGCATTTGACAGTGGCTAATTTTTACTTTAGCCATTCTGATAGGTATGTAGTAGTATCTCATTATGGTTTTAACTGCATGTCCCATATGACTAATAATGTTGGACATCTTTTCATGTGCTTATATACCATCTATATATCCTCTATAATAAAATGTCTGTTCATGGTTTTTGCCCATTTTCTAATTGCACTGTTTTTCTTTAAATTTCAGATTAATATCAGGGTACAAACGATTAGTTTACATTGTTTGAATTTGTTAGGTAAAGTTCAAGTTGTGAACTCAAGTGAAGTTGAGCCCTTCACTCAGTGGGTGTACTATAGTAGTCCTTTCTCATATATGCAATTTTTGACATTTTTTTTTTCAGGCTGTAGCTTACCTCTTCATATTCTTAACAGGATTTTTCATGGACCAAAGTTTTTAATTTTGATGGAGCTCAATTTTTCCTTTTATAAATTATAAAGTCTAAAACCTTGTTGTCTAGCCCTATATCCCACAGATTTTCTCCTATGCATTTTTTATAAAAGTTTTACGGTTTTACATTTAAGTCTATTACTTGTTTTGAATAAATTTTTGTATAAGAAATTTAGATTCAGATTCTTTTTTTATTTTTATTTTTCCTATAATTGCTTCAGCATCATTTGGTGAAAGGCTATCTTACTTTTCTACTGAACTGCTTTTGCATCTCTGACAAAAATTAGCTGAGGATATTTGTATCAGTCTATTTCTGAGTTCTCTATTGTGTTCCACTGATATATGTTTGCCAGTGTCACACAGTTGCTTGAGTACTGTGTGGTACTGGCAGACATAGACTAGTAAAATATCACCATGTTATGTCTTCCTATTCAAAAACATGTCAACATGTCTCTCCATTTACTTAGATATTTGCTTTCTTTCATTGGGGTTTTATAATTTTAGCATTTGAACCCTACATGTTTTCTTAGATTTACATGCAAGTATTTTATTTTTTTGAATGACTTGATGCCCAAATATTCACTGCTAGTACAGTAGAATCTCTCAATCCCTGACCACAGTAAGGGAATGTAACAAACTGGTCAACATGAGGACATGTTAACATAAGGAACTAGGCCAACTGTACTAATAAGTACATGTGGTGCCTGTCTGGTTTATGAAAATTAGGTCAACTTGAAGCAGCTTACTGTTGCTTCTTTTTAGTTTGACTTTCTAATGGTCTCCTCTGAGCCTGAGCTACTGTACGATAGTGTGTTAACCCCAAATATGGACAGATTCTATAATGATATTTTAGTACTTACCTTCTCTATGTTTTTTTAGCTTCTAAGGTTCTCTCCTAAATTTCTAATTGCTTTGCTAGTCCTGAGTTCTACCTTCCAACAACTCAAGCCAGTAAGACTTTCACTTTCTGTCATCTAAGTTGTGTGCTCAATATCCACATAGTTCAGGCAATGTACTTAGTCAAAGTCACAGCAAACTTGCAAATCTCACAAAGAATCAATTCTATTTTTTCAAGGATAGACTCCCTTCTTGTTTCTACCTATTTTTTCCCAGACTCTTTGGTGTTTCCTGTGCACATGCATAATTTAATAAAGAGGAAGGGATTGGTGCAGGGTTTATACTCAGGTTTGGATCTCAGTCTTTCTGCATCTCTCTCATTTCTATAATTTCCTCTTTAAATTCCTAGTTATTCTTGCTGATTGTAACTCTATTGATCTGTACGCTAGAGTGGCTGGGTTATGGTTGGGGGCCATAAAATGCAACAGTTACCTGATGATCTTTTCAAATTTCTACCTGCCTCAGTTCATTTTCCAATAACTTCAAATATTTGCTTTTAATATTTGTTTCCGTTTTATGATTTTCTGTAGAAGGAATTGCCTGAACTCTTTCCATCACCATTCCTGGAAGTTTTCTTACTATCATTTGAGAGAAGCTGTGGCATGTGCTGAAATTTTACTAGTGAACATATTTTTTCCCCCTGTTCCCACAAAATTCCAAAAAGACAATCTAGAAAAGCCTAACTCAAGGTAGAGATTAAGATTTCTTCCTCTATAGTTCCAAATGAGAAATGTATGCTTCTTTCCTGACCTTTATTTTCAACCATTAACTTTTTTATTTTATTTATTTATTTATTTATTTTATTATTAAATCATAGCTGTGTACATTAATGTGATCATGGGGCACCATACACTGGTTTTATGGACTATTTGACACACTTTCATCACACTGGTTAACACAGCCTTCCTGGCATTTTCTTAGTTA
>CAUYPK010088327.1:0-10915 GCA_963574355.1 Loris lydekkerianus | reverse complement strand
TCAGGAATGGAAGAAAAAGTATCCAATGTACTCAGCCCTACTATGAAGCTAAATTATAGCTTTCACATGAAGGCTATAACCCAACTATAGCACAAGACTATGAGGAAAGGGCCAAGGAAGGGGAAGGGAGGGGGGAGGTTTCGATGGATGGAGGGTAATGGGTGGGGCCACATCTATGGTGCATCTTAGAATGGGTACAGGCGATTGCACTAATGTACACAGCTATGATTTAACAACAACAAAAGAAACCAATAAAAAAAAATGAAAAAAAAAATCTCCTGCTTCCAGGTGCAGAATTTAAGAAAAAAAAGGAAACTATACTTTATATACATATAAATGTAATACATATTAATATTTATACATGCTCAATTATATATGTGCATATATACACAGTTACACCTATTCCCTTACACGTGGGTCATTACGAAAGTTGAGACAGACAATGTTATGGCCCCTTAGTTCATTTCCAAGAAACACTGTTTGCACATCCTTTCTCATTCACATGTGCGAGTTGCTGGGCCTACTGGTGTTGCTGGGAGGGCTTCATTTGTTCCTGTCTGCATGGATTTTATGTTTCTTGCTTTTCGTTTATCTCAAGACTTTTATAATGACCCACATAAACACATCTACATAAACACATCTACACACATCCTCTAAGCAACTGTATATGTGAAAAAAAAAATTCAGCTATTTATTTTGAAGGCCAGTTCTAACGGTTAACCATCTCTCCTGGGAGGCAGAACCACCACGTGTCTTCTTCCATTTTCCCAAGTATAAATTCCGTTTTCATATCTTACTTGTTATTACTAACCCTGTTTCCAAAATGATAACACCAGATATAGTCAACTAAAATTTCATAGAGTGTTAATTCTACTTCCATATTTAGCAACATGGTAGATGTGAATCAAAGAATAACATATACACTGAGAAAATGTAAAGAGACTGATATTAAAAGCAAAAGAGAAACAAGTGACTTACTAATGTGTCAGCATAACATTTCCTCTCCTCCTGTAGTTTGTGATTTTTACTGAATTATTTTAGCAAACTCTGGTAGAATATCTTTACCCCTAAAATAACAACTGATAGAGAAAATATCTCCAGGAAATATGGAAAGGTCAAAATAAAGGGGTAATTAACTACAAAATAAAATAGCATCTGTGTTATAATTATACATGTAGCACTATAAATATATTTACCTAGTAATATCCAGAATGACCCTTTTTTAAGTTGAAAGTTTATAAAGTAATTGATGTATTTCATGTAAAACCACTTCTTGAAATTAATGGTCTGAGACGAACAAATGAATAAGAAACTTTTTTTTATTTTTTATTTTTGTAGAGACAGAGTCTCACTTTACCACCTTTGGTAGAGTGCCATGAAGTTACAGGACCCACAGCAACCTCCAGCTCTTGGGCTTCCGCGATTCTCCTGCCTCAGCCTCCCAAGCAGCTGGGACTACAGGCGCACACCACAACGCCCGGCTATTTTTTGGTTGCAGATCGGCCGGGGCTGGGTTTGAACCTGCCACCCTCGGTATATGGGGCGGGCGCCCTACTCATGAGCCACAGGCGCCACCCAAGAAACATTTTAACAAAGGGCAGCCTTTAAAATTAGAGTAATTATGATTTAATTCCACACCTAGATAGTTACTAAATGAATTACAAAATGCCTCAAAGGTTATTTTGAAAGGGTACTTGCAATCTCTAGTAGGTTACGTTAGCCATTCTCTGAGATAAAAATCACCACATCCATTTGCCAACTACCTGCATTTTAAATTGATCTCAAGAGTCTAGGACCCCAGTGTCCAGATGATATTTCAAAATATTTCCCAATTTATTACACGAAGATGATTATCTGCACGTCTTGTTATTTTTTTCCTGTCCTTCCCCCCCACTCCTTTCCTCTTTCTGCCCGTATGGCTTATATCTGAGTTCTTTTCTTCTAAGGATTAATTTTATAACATTCGTACTGGCTGATTGTTACGAAACTACTGTTTTAGTATTAATTTAATTCTGAAATCACAGTGAATTAAAACACTACTCATCATTTCTTCTTCACATAAAAATTTAGTATTTCTATAAGATAGATTTTTCTGAAATTTTCAAAAGGAAGGAATTAACACTTTTCCCAACTGAACTGACTTGTGACTCACACCTACCCTGCACTGGTTATGGGGCTGGACACTGAGGACAGAAAAAATGTCTAGTTACAAGAAACTATCTGGCTGGTGATTCATGTAAGTAAACAGCAAAAATTTAAGTATGGTATGATACAAGCAACATTAGAATTCTATTTCTTCTTTTAGCTTAACTCAAAAAAATTATTATCTTACGGCTCTGAAGGTCAGAAGTCTGAAATGAGTATCCCTGAGATAACACCAAGGTGTTGAAGGTGCAGGAGTGGCCTGCCCGGGATGAAGACAACCCAGAGCCCGTCCATCAGCACCCAGTGGGAATGGCCCTAGGTGCAGCTAGTCTCTTCCTGAGAAATTAATTATTGGGCAGGAAACCCTCCCAGCCTCATTGCCTCAGGAGGACATGTATCCCCTGTACTGTGAAGGGGCTGGGTGTCCTCAAGCATCCTAACTCATCCTGTTCCTTTCCGCACCCAAGCTTGATAAGCAATTCTCAGAACCAAACCTATGCTGAAAATATAACCCACATCTTAATAGTATTTGCTCATTATTTTGCTGATTCAAAATATTTATTAGAATCTTATTAGCAACACTAGAGCTCTGTCGAAAGTACAGTGAATCCGAGGGAGCCGTGATCAGCGCTGTCTGGGAGAATGTCCTATGGGGATTGAGCTCTGCATTGAATTGTAATGAATGAGGAATGGCTCACAAGGGGAACAAGAGACGGAAGCAGAGTCCAAGGAAACGGACAAAGAATGAAGCATGTAGATCATGAAGATGTGTCTCGGGGAACTATTCAAGTTTCTGCAATAATGAGGTGTAACAATCAAGCATTTGTTGAAGGTGAGAGCAATGGATCTGGGAAATACGATGCTGGAGAGGTACCCGGCAGATATGTGGAGAGACGAAAGGTGGGTTTCAACTCCGTGACACAAGGCAAAGGAGAGTTTTAATTGTGACTTTCACATTTTACACCAATCTCTCTGGTAGCCAGTTTAATGGGAATAGAAGGTGGAGAAGGCTAAGAAGGCTAGCCTTCTTCAAGATTGAAAAGCTAAGAGGCTAAATGGCTATGGAAGTGGTCACGGGGCCATGGGGCAAGACAGTGGCATTGGTAATATAGGAATTGAGTTAATTAAGATCAAAATCTAAAGCTTCAAGAAAAATTCAGAAGTCTGTAGCTTCATGAATCTCCTGCTCTTGAGTGTTCTGTGTTTCCCTCAGTCACGCAGCATGTGGATTCTGGGGGTTTTTTTGTTTGTTTTTTTTTTTTTTGAGACAGGCTCTCATTTGTCTCTCTGTAGAGTGCTGTCATGTCACAGCTCACAGCAGCCTCAAACTCTTGGGCTCAAGTGATTGTCTTGCCTCAGCTTCTGAAGTAGCTGAGACTACAGGTGCACACCACAGTGCTGGATATTTTTTAGAGATGGGTTCTTGCCGTATCTCAGGCTGGTCTTGAATTCATGAGCTTAGGCCATCCACCCACCTCTGCCTCCCAAAGTGCTGGGATTACAGGCATGAGCCACCACGCCTGGCCCCTGCATGTGGGTTCTTAGGGAAAGAAACATTAAATCTTAAACAAGGAAATGGTTGAAAACTGATAGACTCCACTTATAGGATTCAAGGAAACTCCTAAAACTGTGTATACATGCATGGTTCTAAGAGGATCCATATCCTTATATAATTCTCAAGGGATCTGCAGCCTTAAAAACTGTGGGAATCAGCTTGGTGCCCATAGCTCAGTGAGTGGGGCACCAGCCACATACCCCAAACCTGGCGGGTTCGAGCCCGGCCCAGGCCTGCTAAACAACAATGACAACTGCAACCAAAAAACAGCCAGGTGTTGTGGCGGGCGCCTGTAGTCCCAGCTGCACGGGAGGCTGAGGCAGGAGAATAGCTTGAGCCCAGGAATTTGAGGTTGCTGTGAGCTGTGATGCCATGGCACTCTACCCAGGGTGATATAGTGAGACTGTCTCAAAAAAAAAAAAAAAAAAAAGAAAAGAAAAAGAATCACTATTCTATTCTACAAGCTATTCTCAGATCTGGTCTAGTTTCATTAAGAATGCCTCAAAACATTCTTTATATTTCTATCGCCACTTATCACCTAGTGACCAGATTACGACAACGGATTCAGAACTTTGCATCAGCTTGCTTGTATAGCTGAGTACTCGACTGTATCTGAATATTTCTAAAGTGTTAATAAATGGAAGTAAAAATCAACTATCCATTCTCACACTGCCAAGAATTTGAAATCAATGAGCAAATCTAGGAATCTGACCTTGAAAACAACTTCATATGTCAGGGGAAAAAAACACTTTTATAAACCTACTTGTTCAAGAAGCTATTTCCTGGAAAGGAGCTGTTCTGTGGTTTGGAGATGTAATCTCTTGGAACATACTTCCCTCAGAGGTCAGGGGTTCTGTTTCCTGATGTGAAAGGCTATTTCAAATTGCCGGTGTGAGATGGGTGCATAAAACTCTTGTCTTTCCTCCCTTAGTGATAAATTTTGATACGCTCCACTCTGTGGGAACACAATCTCCCCCAACCTTCCCCGTACATATTATCACATTTCTCTTTTCCTAGACTGAATTCCTTGAAGTCAAGGACTAAGGGTTTGCCCATCTCTGGATTCTTAGTGTGTTGTTGTGCACAGTATGAAGAACAAAACAAAAAAGTACCTTGAATCAATAAATGAATATCTAAAAAATAAAATATTTCACCAAAGAGTAGCAGAGAAATCTGAATGAGGAAGAAGGTGCATTTAATGCCATCCTACATTATAGTTTGACGTTAGATGTTGACATCTTGATACTAGAGGGGCTCCATGAATGTCTACAAATTGTGAGCTTCCAGAGTTTTAAAGAGGAATCTCTGGCAGAGATGGTCTGTTTATCCCATTTGCTGTTAGCTAATGGAGGTCGTTAAAACTCCTAAGTTCAATGTGATTACTTAATTCATGGCACCCTGTGGAAAGCTCTCATCATGCATCACCTATATTCCTTCCCAAACTCATCTTTGCATCATTTTCTTATAATTAAAAAGCTGCCTGAGAATGAGAACTGTTTTTTTTGTTTTTGTTTTTGTTTTTTTTGAGACAGGGTCTCATTCTGCTGTCCAGACTAGAGTGCCTTTGCATCAGCCTAGCTCACAGCCACCTCAAACTCCGGAGTTCAGGCAATTTTCCTGCTTTAGCCCCCCATGTATCTAGGACTACAGGTGCCTGCCACAACTCCCATGTGTGTGTGGTGTGTGTGTGTGTGTGTGTGTGTTTGTGTGTGTGTGTATATATATATTTATTTATTTTTAGTAGAGACAGGATCTGGCTGTTGTTCAATGTGGTCTCCAATTCTTGAGTTCAAGCAATCCTCCCACCTCAGCCTCCTAGAGTGCTAGGATTACAGTTGTGAGCAATCGTGCCCACCCTGAGAGTTAGAACTATAAAGAAGTGGAATGGGTAACTAGGATAATTGTTCTGAAGCTTTTTTTTAAACGGAGAATGCTGTTTTTGTTCTGTTTTGATTGATTAAAGCATAATCATGTCTAATGCCACAGCTTTTTCTCAAGTTCTTCCATTGCCTCTGATTCTTTGAGTTCAGAGGGATTATTTCCAGTCTTACACTATTAGCTCCTTAGGTGACTTATTTAATTCTTAACTAAAAACTCTGATTTAAAAAAAATTTGTCCACCACATACGATACCATTCTACACAAATCGTTGCATTAAAAGAATTGAAATAATACCACCCAAATAGATTCTGAGAAATGATTGATTTCTCATCAATAACACATTGATATTGGATTGAATTGTTATCCAGACACAGGCTAATTAGCATTATATCTAAAACAAACATGAAAGGGAAATGTCTTCAGCATGGTGAGAATGCTTAAAAAAAAGAGCAGCACAAGGAAATGAGGAGCTTCCATGGTCCTACGTATCCAGTAATGAGACAGCAGCATTTCAAGCCTCTGCCCTTCATCAGTCTCCGCCAAGGGATACAGCTATGAATATTTCATTACCAAGCCACATGGAGCAGAGAGAGGCTGCCACTGGAATCTGCATACTGGTAATAAGGGGTGACATATTTACTTAAAAATAGGGGATGTTAGAGAACATGAGACATGTGCCACAGTGATTTCAAGAAAGAAAAATACAAAGAGACATTTGAGAATGCAGAGATTTTTCTGTATTTGTAAAATGCCAGACAAAAACTGAGAATTCCAAGGAATGAGATGTTAGTTTAGTATTATAATTCTATACTCTCTGTTAAAAACCTTGCCACGATTCCTCAAGGGTAGGGAGGAACTCTTCTATGCCTCCGAGTATCTGCAGAGCTTAGTGTGGAATCGTGCATAGATAACATTTGCTGGTTAATTGTGTGAGTAAATTAAAAATCAATGCTTTGAAACAAATTAGCAACTGATAGACTATTAGACAATATTTGATAAAGGTCTATTCAGGAAAATGGACATACGGTTCACATTAAAATACTACCCTTTTATAATACGTATATCCTTGCAAAGGGAACGCCCAGCCAATAAGTAGTCTACTCTGTAAGGAAAGTCTTAGGCTTAGTACAGAGACAAGCCCACATGGGATAATGAAGCATAATATTAGGTCTTTTTGGATTTCTAAGGCTCCTTCCACAGCGCAAGGTGGGGAGGGTTTCCAAGAGTGTGTTCACGCGGTCATTTACATTTTTTATATTTACAGATAGACTCATTTTTCACATCATTGCTTGTCTCTCTTATTCCTGCCTCCACCTTCTTTATTTCCCTGCATGCGGAGAGATTGTGGGAATTTGGAAGATCCACTTCAGGGGAGGTTGAGATGAAAATACAGTTAGTTAGGATTTAATGGTATATAGAGGTCCGGTCTTCTCATATACAGTTAAATTATTGAAGGACCAGCTCCGTGTTGGACTATATTTCAGCTCTCCTTTTGCCCCTTGCTATGCTAACTCACCCAGCTTCATGACAGGTATGTTCAGGGTCAGAGGATGGATCAAAATATGAACTTTCATTTATTTATTTTTAAATCAGAGGAAAGCATGAACGCAGTCCCCTACTACCACAAATTATGCAGTCGAGTTTCCCACATTTGGGGAAATCGCAGGGGTCAGCACATCTGGAGTGCAGTAGATAAGCCTCGCCCTGGAAAACGACCTTCGTCATCATGGGATCTCCCCTGCCAGGGAAGTGTATGAACTTGTATCCTAATGCCTGCCAGGTAGTACACAGTAGTAGAAGAGAAAGGATTGGAATAAAGGAAATTCCTCCAAACTGTATAATCCACAAACCAAGACCTTTCACAGATGTTTTCTCAAACTTTATTATTTTATTTTATTTTTTAAATTAAATCATAGCTGTGGACATTAATGCAATCATGGGGTACCATGCGCTGGTTTTATATACAATTTGAAATCCTAGAAATGTATGTGACGTTATCAATGAACATCTCTGAAGCTGGAGAAAAAAATTTCTAAATTATCATCCATAAAAGCAGTTTTCAATTAGCCACATTTAATTAGATTAAAATCTATCATCTCTATAGAAAGTGATTTTAAAAGTTTAAAATTCTAGTCTCATTATTTTCATAATACCTATGAGGAAACAGATGCAAAACGTTTGCTCATATTCACCCAACTAACAAGTGAACAGGATTCAGAATCTCAAAATCTATAGATTTTATACTACTGGTATCATCCTACAATAATAAAGAAAGCCCTCAACCTTCCCCTACTTAGGCTATTTCAAAGGGAACTCATTTAATAGACAAAAAAAATAGTGTTGCAAAACATTTTAATGAATGTATGTTTGTATTAGAGCAATAGTAGCGACATATTCTAGCGTTAGACAAATAGTTTCAGAAGTACGTTCATGTGGAAACATTTATTGAATTGAAATTTTATTAACTTGAGAACTGTCAGTTTGAAAATGAAAATATTTCCAATCATCTGAATTTTCCCTTTACTTGGAAAAGCATTTATCCAGTTGACATACAGTAGACACTTTCAGCAATTAAATCCAACATTTAATATTGCTAGTCCCTGTGAGAAGATAACTATTGTCCTTTACTAGACTCAAATGACCATTTACTTTCTACCAAATAGCAGACGTTAATGGGATTGACTGACCCAGTCAACTGTGCTGAATTGTTTAACAGGACAAGGGCATCTGTGTAGGTGAAGGAACGGTCTGTTGTGTAGACCTTTCGTGAGGCCCGGCATCTTATAAAACACTCACAGAACAGTTCAGAATTTTAAAAGCAATTGAAACAGGTATTTTTCTTCTGTTTTGTTTTATTTTTAAGGAAAACAAAAATGTAAGGATGTTCTCTACCACGGCCCCCTAGGTAATTCTTTGAAAATATTTGTTCCAAAACACTCCAATGAAGCCAAAAGTGTTGGTCTCCCAATAATTGTACAGATCGGGAAGGGGAAAGGTTATAGCTTTTCCAGCCTTGTTCATATTATCTCAGTCCCTTATAATTGGAATAAAAGGAGCAGCAAAAAGGTCTAAAAAAAAAACCCCGCAGTCCTTTGACAATGCAGCCTGGCCTGCAGAGACACAGCCTTAAGGAGCCACAGACTACAGGCACTGCGAGCAGCTTTGTGAGAAGCAGCAAGTCTGCAGAACAGCTGCAGGCGGGGGTCTCCCGTGGATGTGCTGCTCAAACACACAGCTTCCTTGTTTGCTCAGCAATGCACTAGGTTTCCAGTCTGAGTTTTAGGGAGACACGGAAAATTCAAGAGTGGAAACAGATGCTCCTCATCTTGAAGTCCCTGCCCACATGCTGCCACTTGAGTGAAGGAGAGCAGCAGCTAATTTAGCAGGGCTGGGAAATTGAGAGTTTGATGTGGAGCCCTCAGATAGTTGCTAACACCTCCCATTCCCGTCCCTGCAGTTGAATCCACGCCAGATCCCACCAGGCTTTGGGCATTCCCCAAACAGACATTGTGAGCAATAGCTCCGAGCTCCACATTTGTGAAGTGCGCGTGTTTGGTAAAGAGCAGGTTTAACTCACGTGTTCTTAGGGAGTGGTGGTGGTGAGAAGACGTCAATGTACGTAATGGTGCATTTGATGTCACATAGAAAATGAAATGGCCACAGAGAAACTGCTCGTTCCTTACACACAGACAAAAACTTTCTGTCTGGTCCAGGGAGACGAGTGGTTTCTGTCCTCTGCTAAGAGGTTGAATGAGCCAGATAAAGAAGTAAGCCAGGAGGTGTTTTATGCAAGTGATGGGCCATGAAGAAAGCGGAGCAGGGAGGGGGGTGAAGTGGACTGACGAATCCAGCGTCCGTCTCAACACGAGCCTGTCGGATCCCAGCCTCTGGCTTTTAGCACCCTCCTGTTTCTTCCCATTTCTCCTCCTCCTCTCTACTCCCCCAGCCACCTCATCACATATTTATAATCCAAATGTTTGAAGAATTTAATTTGAATTGATTGTTCCTAAGGATGTCATGCATCAGATTCTTAAATTATTAAGACATGTGCACCCTCAGGGTCCATGGGCTCTCTCAGAAATCCTTCCCAGCCTCTGCTAGCCGGCTTTCCTGTCTGTAGTGGATTGAAAGCTAAATTAGATTTCTAATTTAGGATTTGCAGCTAGGATTCCAGAGGTAATTTGGACTCTGCCAGTTGGTGTACTTCCGTGAAACTCTGATGCGAGCTGAGTTCAGGGAGGGAGAGGAGCAAGGTGTAAGACACACAGGTTTCTGGCGCAAATAGCGCATAGGCCATGTGGGGCTGGGATGACCGCTGTGGAAGAAACATCTTTTTCCTTTGCAATCAAGTTTGGGAAATCAGTCCAGAAAGCTTCCAGTGTCTATTTCATGGGGCCTGTCACTTATCATGTGAGTCAAAATAACGAACCCCTTGATTTAAAACCACCGTGAATGGATTTTACATTCTGCAGCTGAGAACCTGACTAATGCACTCTCTATATATTTTATAGTCAGACCTAGAAACAAAGAGAGAGAAACAAGTCAGCACTGTGGGGAGAAACTGGCCTATTTAAGGACACTTTCTTCTGTATTTCCATGTGCAAGAAATTTGCCGATAAATGTCCATAACTCTGGAACTCTGGGGTTGTCATCCTCATTGCCAAACTGGATGAACTAATTTCATAAAAGTCCATTTTTCAAGCTACTGGGTTACATTGATTCAGAGAAATTTTCTACCCTAAAGAAAAGTTATATTTTTATGTAATGTTGACAAAACATTTAATGGATTTTTATCCAAGTGGTTCACCCAGGATACCAGTTGTTAGAAGTGCCATCAGAATGATTGGCTTTTTCCTGTTATAAAAACATATTCTTATCATCTAGGTCACTTGTAGGCTTGTGTTTAGGGCCCTAGAAGCTTGTATCCTAAAATATAGCAGAAGATATTTCACTTGGAAAACCATAAACAATTTTATTTTCTTTAAAATCATTCTACCTTATTGATATTTTCTTGAACATAAAAATATCACAAAAATTTTATTACCTATATACTCGAGTATAAGCCGAGTTCTTGTGCCGAAAATTTGTGCTGAAAAACCCGAACTCGGCTTATACTCGGGTCATACAGGTTATTTGATTCGGTGCGCGCTTTGTATGAGACCGACAGCAGTGATGATGATATCTCCAAACTCAGTGATGATGACAATGTCTATGCTGATACCCTGACATCAGATACAGCTGAAGCTCTGTTTGTACATACAGATGATGATGATGAGGAATCCAGTTTTGAAGGATTTTAACCTTTGTGATTTAGCTTGATTACCTGTTAAGCTAC
>CAUYPK010088326.1:0-48337 GCA_963574355.1 Loris lydekkerianus | reverse complement strand
GTGGTCTCAGCTCACCTCAGCGGTGTTGATGCACGTTCTTTAACCTTCTCTCTTTGTACAGCTTGAATCCTCCAGGTTACTTACTAAATTTTTGTCCCTTAACTCTCCTTCTGGATGGGAGCCTCTGTGGAAAGCTGGCTTCAGTCTGCCATCTTGTCTCCTCCCCTCTAGTACAGCCTTTTTGGAAGGAAGTATGGAGAATCCTCAAAGAACTCAAGCTAGACCTCCCATTTGATCCTACAATCCCATTACTGGGCATCTACCCAGAAGGAAAAAAAATCTTTTTATCAGAAGGACACTTGCACAAGACTGTTTATTGCAACTCAATTTACAATTGCCAAAATGTGAAAACACCCTAAATGCCCACCAACCTAGGAATGGATTAACAAGCTATGGTATATTTACACCATGGAATACTATTTAACCGTTAAAAAAATGGAGACTTTACATCCTTTGTATTAACTTGAATGGAAGTGGAAGACATTATTCTTAGTAAAGCATCACAAGAATGGAGAAGCACGAATCCTATGTACTCAATTTTGGTATGAGTACAATTAATGACAATTAAGGTCACGGTGGGGGTGGGGGAAGGGTAGAGCAGATAAAGAAAGGAGGAGGGAGGCATGGAGAAAGGAAGAGCAGAGAGAGAGGGAAGGGGGGGTGGGGCCTTGGTGTGTGCCACACCTTTTGGGAGCAAGACAGTATTGCAAGAGGGACTTTGCCTAACAAATGCAATCAGTGTAATCTGTTTTATTGTACTCTCAATGAATAAAAAAAAAATGACATTAATTTGGACTGGACTTGGTATCTCTTGCTTGTACTCCTAGGACTCTCAGAGGCCAAGGTAAGTGGATTGGTTGACCTCAGGAGTTCAAGACTAGCTTGAGCAAGAGTGAGACCCCATCTCTACTAAAAATAGAAAAATAAAAAAACTAGGCTGGTGTGATGGATGCAGGGAGTTCCAGCTATTTAGGAGGCTGTGGCAAGAGGATTATTTGACCCTAAGAGTTGGAGGTTGCTGTAAGCTATGATGCTATGGTACTCTTCCTAGGGCACAGGGTGAGACTCTGTCTCAAAAAAAAAAAAAAATTATTTAAACACTGACAACTGCTTTAACATGAAATCTCTTACATTTTGTATGTTTTTGTAGTAATTGATTAACTTGTCAATAGTTTATTAACTAAGAAATGTTCTATTTCTGTAAGTAGTAAGTGTAATAGTTGATACCTCTCCCATTTCATTCTGACCCTTCTTGTTTTATTTGTATTGTGACTGTACATCCTCCTGTATTCAAACACACATTTTGGTTTGTGATTGTCATTCAAATCCTTTTTAGAGTGATTTTTGTAAGACAATAATTAAGTAAAAAATTCATGGTATTTTCAAATATAAGTTCTGTTACAGAACCAATGCAGTTCAGATATCTCAAAATATTCACCAAGTGTTTGGAAAGGATGTGACTAATGAATACTCAGTATGTCAGTGGTTTGAGGAATTTTGTTCTGGTGTTCTTTTTTTTTCTATTATTAAGTCATATGCACACAAATCATGAATACATTTATGCATATGTGGGGTATAATGTGTTGATTTTTTTATACAATTTGTTCCTTTTTTTTGTAGATAATATGTATAATTAAGGACTAGTGATGGCTGGTATCTTGTTCCAAATCATATTGCCTATTTTTTTTTTTTTTTTTTTGTTAGAGACAGAGTCTCACTTTATTGCTCTCGGTAGAGTGCTGCAGCATCACAGCTCACAGCAACCTCCAACTCCTGGGCATAGGTGATTCTCCTGCCTCAGCCTCTTGAGTAGCTGGGACTACAGACACCCATCACAACACCTGGCTATTTTTTTTTTGTTGTTGTTGTTGCAGTTTATCTGGGGCTGGGTTGGAACCTGCCACCCTTCGTATATGGGGCTGGTGCCCTGCCCATTGAGCCACAGGCTCCATCCAATTTTTTATACAATTTGGAGTGCTTACCTCAACCTAATTAATACAGCTTTTGCTTCATTTACTTGATTATTGTGTTAAGACATTTATGTTGTATATTTGATAGATTTGACTTGTATCCTTGCAATATGCTCCATAGGTGTTGTCTCACTGTTTACCCTCTCTCTATCAAACCTTTCTCCTTCCCTCCCTTCCCACTTCATTTCTCTTCTTCATCCTGGGCTATAGTTGTGATCTATCTTCCATAGAAAGTGTCAGTAAATATAAATTGGTTTCATAAAAGTACTGAGTACATTGGATACTTTTTCTTCCATTCTTGAGATGCTTTATTTAGGAGAATATATTCCAGGTCTATCCATGTAAACATAAAAGAGGTAAAGTCTCCATCATTTTTTAAGGCTGCATAGTATTCCATGGTATATATATATACCACAATTTATTAATCTGTTCATGGGTTGATGGGCACTTGGGCTTCTTCCATGACTTGGCTATTATGAGTTGAGCTGCAATGTATAACCTGGTTTGGTGTTTTTAATATTGAAAATGAACCATGTGTATGATGTGAGCCCAAAGTATATAATGATGAGTTGAAAGTTATAGGAGAAGTGAATCCATTTCAACCTTTGCATGAAGTAGCAGCAAGGTTTGATGTTACTATTTCAACAATGTTTGACTGTTTGAAAGAAACCATCAAGGTAAAGAAGGTGCATAGATGGTTCCACATGAGTTAAATGAGAGGGAATCATCACAGAAGGAATCACCTCAAACCTTCCCTTGCTTTGCTGTCATGACATCAAGGTAATCATTTGTACATCTTATTGTTCCATTTGATAATAAATAGATTCTTTTGACAATTGTGAACCTGTGCCGCAATGATGAAGTTCCTAAAGGCATTCCAAAACTGAATATTTATCAAAAAAATATAATGGTGTTACTTAGTAGTCCATCACTGTTATTACCGATTAAAGCTTCATGAAACCTGGTGAACTGAGAACATGTCTATTTCAACCAGATAAATGATGAAGATGTTTGCATTTAACCAGCCATGATTGGTCAGTAGAGACAGGCCAATCCTCTTACAAGAAAATGCTCAACTACATGTTATACAAAAAATACTGCTCAACCTACAGAAGTTGGACCTGGAAACTCTCTGTCATCCACCATATCCACCAGACCTTGCTCAAACTGATGATCACTTCTTTCAGGCTTTGGACCACTTCTTGCAGGGAAACATAATCAATTCTTAACAAGTACTGCGGAATACCTTTCACAATTTCATTGCCAATCCCTCTTCAAGTTTCTTTGCTACTGAAATAAACAACCACAACCTACACTTAAGATGGTGAAACTGTGTCAATAGTTTAGTTTCATACTTTGATTAAATGGACTGCTTCTTGTAAATTATGCATTTAAAATCAGGCATTTTATATTTAATGACCTAATGAAATACATGGAGTCTGTTTTATTTTTCTCTATTCTTATTCTTTACCTTCTGGTTTCTTAAAAATTACAGAATATTTTATGGATACACATGTTTTGGTTACATAGCATGTTTTTTATGTTTCAGGTCAAAGTTATAAGTGTACATTTCATCTAGAATATGTTCACTATACCCTTTAGGTGTGAATTAATCCAAGCTCTCCTTCCCAGATCCCACCTACATGATTCCTGTTGCATTTACTTCCATAAGTGCACATAGTTGTTGATCTACTAGTTCCAATTCAGTATAGATGGTGGGTGATTTTCCATTCCTAGGACATATCACTTGGCAGAATGGTCCCAACATTCCTCCTCTCACCTCTCCCCTTATCTTTCCCTTACACTCTTTATTCCTTTCCCCCCACCCTGAAGATGTAGAAATCTACTAAACCTCCACCCTAAACTGCTCTATTTCTACCCCAGCCCTGTCACCTTTTTGATGTCCATTCTTCTATGGGCCTATTTGAGGGATCTCAATGTGACCCTTCTGACCTCCCATCACCCCTGCAAACCAGTCACCCACCTTCCCATCCCTTGTATTGAATCTCAGTTTCAATCCCTCAGCCCATCTCCATGTACCCTATACTCCACAATACGTCATGTTCCCACCACAACTCTCAGGTATCCCCAGTTTCCCTGTACACACATCTAATCCTGTATCTTGTCTCTTTCTCCTGTGCTCTGTAGCTCACTCATGTTTATGCCTCCCCAAACCCTCAATGCCCTGTGATTTTTTTGCCTTCCTCTCTTGTTTTTGATCTCCTCCAGGCTTCAACTCCTGTCCCCCACTCTATATCTGCCATGGACCACACTCTCTACGTCCACGATGGGCTTAACTTCTCCTTGTCTCTGATATGCTTCTGAATTCTTCATAGACATTCAGTTTCCTGTGACTTTCACCAATCTGTCTCTGCCCTTTACCTTCTTTGTCTATTACCTCTACTCCATCATTTCCTCTTTGGGATGAAAACCTGCACCCCCATTTCCCAAGAATCTCGTGTACCCTGGACCCTTACAATCCCTGAACTCTTTAACCCCTTGAGCCCCCACACTGTACAATGATGTTGACAGACCTGGAACTTTTAACACATTTTATCCATCTATATTTCTTTTCCTCTGCACTCCCTGTTCCTACCCTCCCCAGGCTTTCTGCAGCACTGTTTTACCCCTATATCCTTCATACCTTTTGACCTATTTCTTGTCTCCTATTTGTCACTCCCATGCACTGTCCCTGCTCAAATTCCCCATTTCAATTTCCCCACTTTCCATCATCATGAGGTAAGGTAGTACTGAAGACAACATTTTTTTTTTTCCTTTGACAATAAAGCTATTCTTTCTTTCTCATTCATTTTAAATTTCAACTTCTTATGAGGACACAAATGATTAAGTTGCAGTGTTTGTGTTTATCAGGTGAGGTCCCTGTTGTAGTTGTGTCCTGCAATCAGGAAGTGTGTCATATATCCATACATTGTACTCATTAGCTGGCAGCACTCCAGCAAATAATTTTTAAGGCTATATACTGTGAATATTGTCTTGCGGTTTCTTCAGGATTGGAGGAATTAAAAATAAGGTCTCGCTTTTCTGACATCTGAGTTCTGGAGATATAACAGTTTTCTGTATGTGTGTATATATGTGTGCATGTTGTGTGTTCACAAGGACACCCACACGTCATAACTGTGAAGCTTGATTTTGTGAAAGTGGCTGTTAATGTGTGTGCATATGAGTGTGTATGAACATGAGTGTCAAGATGTCTGTGCAGAGTGTACACAAATGTTATGAGATTCCACTGATTCTGTGCACATGAGTGACACTGTGTGAGTGTTTCTGTGTATGTACATGCACACCTTCCTTGCATCTCTGTGGAAATGTGTAAATCATTTTGAATGTGTCTTTGCATGTGTGTAGTGTCCGTGGTCCATTCTTTTGGCTCCAATTCTTGAGTGGAAAAATAGAAGTGATTTGATAGTGAACCTGAATTAAATTGTGGAATTGCTTATGAGTAAAAACAAGAAATCAGTTTCATCTCCTACTTTGTTTCTCAATTGTAAAAGCAACAAATACTCCTCACTTACAATTCATAAAAATAGAAGTGTAGAGAACTGCAGTAACTATTTGGCACTGTTGAATTCAGTAAGTAGCATTGGCCTACCTGATAGTTCCATGAATGATAGAATTATCAGGTTAAACTACCCAATCCTGGTTCCTTTATTTAGGAAGGATCTTGTTTCTGTTGTCTCTGGATATTGTTCTGTGTCTATGATCTGAGACTAATATAGATCAATAATAGTAATGTTTTCCCATAAATTTTTGTATTAATTTTCCTTCTTTTTTAAGACACACATTTTATTATATTAATTAATTAATTAATTTTTAAATCTTCACTTTGTTTTATTTTATTTTTTAACTTAATTTTTATTAAATCATAACTGTGTAAATTTATGGGGTATAATGTGATGATTTGATATACAATGTGGAATGCTTAAATCAAACTGATTAACATAACCATCACCTCACTTATTTTTTGTGGTAAGACATTTATGATATACTGTTATTTGTTTCGAAATGTACCCTTGCACTGTGCACATTAGATGAGATCTCACTAAATACCATTAATTGGCCTTCAATTGTGAAAATGGACCAGATCAATGGGCTTTTAAATGTGCAAGTGAGTCCAATGATTTCCAGTGTAAATTATTGTTATCGTGTTTTTCCTTTTGCTTGTATCTCTTTGAACACCCTCCCCAGGAGTAGCTCATTTTGTTACTGACAGCTTGTGGTAATATCCTTTAGATTAAAGGCATTTGCTTTGCTCTGAACATAGGCTACAGAAAGATGTTAAGTGTCTTTTTCCAAAAACCAAGTCCCACTGAGGTAAGAAAAGTTCACACACAAGCAATAATGCTGTGTTAAAGATTCACAGCAACATCCTGACCCGAGTTCTCCAAAATTCACTGAAAAAGAACAAAAAGGTTTTACAAGCTGCTCAGACCCTCAATGACACCCATATATCTGTAGTCCTCAGCTGCCTCTTGTAACTCACTTCTTTCAGCAACACAGGAGCCCAAATTATGGTCACTGAATATGGTTCTTTAGGACATTATTATGTTCTCAGTGTGGTGGCTTTCTGAAAGAAAGTCACTTTTCTTGCCCCAACCACTTGTGAAATTGAGTGGCTGTCCTGAACCAAGTGGGATGAACTTGGATGAGGTTCCACTACTAATAACTTAAAGGACAGTGCCAATCAGTAAAATGAAGATTAGAAAAGAACAAGATCTGGGTAGAAAAATCATTGCGAGGAGGCAAAGAACACAATGGGACACACATACTTCCCTGCCAGTCACATGACAGACCTCAGTAATTTCTGATCTCCTGTGAGACCTGGCCTGCTTCCAGGTATCATGAAGAACATTAGAGCCTCTTGAAAAGACTTGCATATTCTCTTAGGGGACACTAGGCAGAAATGGGTAATTGTTTTTTAATAACTGGCAACTGGGAAAAAAGTTTCCAAAAGATTTTGAACTCCCCACACTGCACACTCATGGCTGCTCCAGGAGAAATGATAATTGCAGCTCTGAGGAGAGGTGAGGTCACTGAAACACAGCTCACATCTAGGGTCTGGCTGCCTCCCTGTCACACAGATACTGGCTTGGAGTGACTGTCACACTGAGCCCATCACCCTGGCAAAGAGAAGAGGCTGGGTGAGTATTTCCTATTTCAATGTGAGGTACAGAGTCTGTTAGGAAAAACCCAGACCAAGAGCCTGTTTAAATGATGGTGTCAGAGGAAGGGACTCTCTTGAATGTCAGGTGGTTGACTGTCTAAGCCACTTAGGAAGAGGACAAAATTCATGGGGAATAGATGCAGCTGGTAAAAAGAAATGGCTGTGTCCTAGACCCTGTGCCAATTCCTGGTGGTGCCTAATTTGGTTAATAAGCCTCAAAGACAGAGATGTTAACTGTTTGATCAAGGTCATAGTAAAAAAAAGATGTTTAATGTGCTTAAAGTTGCCATTCCAAATGGGTAAAAACTGTCATTTACAAGAAGAGTAAGCTCTGAGGGTCTATAATATTATGGTAACCATAGTTCACACTATTATATTGTTTGCTTGATAATTTATAGAGAAAAAATTTAAGTGTCCCTTACTCAGTTCCCTGGCACAGTAACTGTGAGTGATGGTATTAATAGATGTGTTAATGAATGTATGGTGATTACTCACAATATGTATGACTATCCAAATCATCATATTGTGCTCCTTGAATATATACAAGTTTTATTTATTAAAGGAGATACTTGTAAATAATTTTTTTCAAAGTAAAATAGAGGACTAAAAAGTAAATACTTATAGACACATCTGGATAAATACAAATTTAAGAAGTCAATGTGCCATTCATTTTACCTTCAAGGAATCACAGACTAAATGTTCAGGCTTACTAGAGATTTGCCTGTAATCCCTTCACACTTCTAATAAAGAGAAGATGAACTTGCGGGGATAATATGATCCAATATGGAGACTGTATTTGAATGTCAAGGACTTGAATAGGAACATTCTTCTCTAATTCCAGACACAGTAACTATGTGTCTACTGAAAATATTTTTAGTGTAGAGAGTATGGAAAGGCTATCTCATAATAACAAAGAAAAAATTAAGTTAGGTTAACAGAATAATTTTGGCCTTTTGACAGCAGTTATCAGTATTATATCATGTTGTCACATGTGTAAAAATATTCTCATTAATTAATATGGGTGTACCACACTAGTGTAGGAATGTGAAAGTGGGGACTCTGGGCATGCTCAGGGTTTATATGGGAAATCTCTGTACTCTCCATTCAGTTTTTCTGTGAAGAGAACACTTCTGTACACTATAAAGCTTATTCAAACCTATTTTGTTATTTACAATAACAAAACCAAATCTACTCTTTCATTACTTAAATGTACAATTTTTTTGTCTTACATATTCCTTTTTTGGGGTAAAACTTTACCTTTAATATCATTCACATATCTCACTACATTGCTAATAATGTTGAAATCTATTTCTAAATATTTGTCTGTTAAAATATGGATTAATAAATAGATACATATATGATCTAAAATTAACAATAACTTTGTTTCTAATCTGCACTATTTAATCATGTGTTGTATTTCATGTCCCAAGTTTAGTGTATGACAAATGATTACTCAGTAATTCTTAATATAGGTCCACTTGTGCTTATGTTCATGTGACAAAATCCTAAAAATTATTCTCAAACTGTCCTAGTATTGACCCACTATTGCATTCACTACACATAATTTTCAATGGGACCAGTTCCTGAAGTATTATGTTGCCATCACGATATTACATTTACTGAAATATCTAAAGGTTTTTTGGTAATTGATATAGTCCTTAAAAAAATCTTTATGTCTAAATGAAAACTTTTACCAACCCAATGGACAATCTACCACCAGTCTAAAAGGAAAAAACAGTGTGTTAATACAAATCTAAATATATATCTGAATTTCATGGGGAAAACCCCAAACACCCCATTTAGAAGATGCTGCGACTTTAGTACACTTTCATGTTTTTAAATGTATAGCCAGCAAAAGAGCCCACTTTGTCTCTAATCAGCATGTGAATTTAGGAAAATATTTAACCTTTCTGAGGCTAAGTTCTCCCCATCTTTACAACTGAAGTGACAGACCTGGCTGCTTCCTGGATTGTGAAGTATGAAGAGGTTTCATTGTTACTGCTTTCATAGCAGAGATTTAAACATGAATGTTTTCTCAAAGTTTACATTCACCTTTTAGGAATCTTTCTGTAAATAAAAACATAAAGATACAATTTTCATGGGCAAATAATGTTCAAAGGTGGCATCATCCATGTAGCTTCTGCTTCATCTTCCCCTTCAGGGTCCTCCACCTCAGAAGGGTCCCCTGGCAGGATGGCTGCCAGTGATGTGGCAATAGGAGTCATCTTCTTATCACAGACTGTGGTGGGAATTCTAGGGAATCTCTCTCTACTTTACCAGTATCTGCCGCTGGGCTCCTCTGGATACAGGATGCGGCTCACAGACACGTTCATTAAGCACTTGACTGTGGCCAACCTCTGCGTCCTCCTGTGTAAAGGAGTGCCTCAGGCAATGGCAGCTTTGGGACTGAAGGATTTTCTCGGTGATTTTGGATGCAAATTTCTTTTATATCTTCACAGAGTGGGCAGAGGAGTGTCCATTGGCAGTACCAGCCTGTTGAGTGTGTTCCAGGCCATCACGATCAGCCCCAGGAACTCCAGGTTGGCAGAGCTTAAAGGAAAAGCTCCCAAGTACACTGGTGCCTTCATATGCCTGAGCTGGATCTTGTGCATGCTTGTAAATATCATCTTTCCTATATTTATAACTGGAAATTGGAGCAACACAAACTTCACAAGCCATAAAAGTTTTGCATACTGTTCTAGTATTCGTCATGGGAAAACCAGTGACATAACGTATGTAGCTCTGCTTTCCATCCCTGATGTTTTCTGTCTGGTCCTCATGCTCTGGACCAGCAGCTTTATGGTTTCTGTCCTATACAGGCATAAGCAGAAGATGAGACACATTCATCGGTCCAATTACTCCTCCAGATCTTCCCCTCATTCCAAAGCTACTAAAACCATCCTTCTCTTGGTGAGCACCTTTGTCTGTTTTTACACCCTCTCTTGCATCTTTCAAGTTTGGGTGGGTCTCGCTGATTACCCCAGCTTTTTCTTGAGGATCACTGCTGGGCTAACAGCTGCGTGTTTCCCAGCTGTCAGCCCTTTTCTTCTCATGAGCTGTGATTCCAGTGTATCCAGGCATTGCCTTGTCTGGATAAGGAGTCAAAACCCCCCTGATTTTATAGAAAATATGTAAATGATCAGTTTCAGCTCAGTGTTCGGGCCTTTATTTCCTCTTACATACAGAATAGTACTTGCCATTCTCAATTACTCAGATTGAAAGAGAGTGGATGTATATCCACATATAAATTTGTATGTTATAAACATTTGCCTATAAACTTGTGTCTGTGTGTGTCCCCATGAGTGTACATAACCATCAGATTATGTTTACTATCTACTAGGCAATAACTCTGAAATATTGTCCATAAGAAGTATAAATATTGAGTTAAAAATAATACTAGTTTCAACAATGACAAACTGCTTTAACATGAAATCTCTTTTGTTTTATACATTTTTGTATTCATTGACTAACTTACCATTACCTTGTTAACTAATAAATGTTCAATTTCCATAAGTAGTAATGTGACAAATGTATGTATTTCTGACATTTCATTCTGATGCTTCTTGTTTTATTTCTACTGTGAAGGTACATCCTCCTGTATTTAAACACACATTTTGGCTTGTGATTATCCTTCAAATTGTTTTGAGGGCAATTTTTGTGAAACCATAAATAAGTCAACAATTCATGGTATTTACAAATAAGAGTTCTGTCATGGAACACAATGCAGTGGAGACTGCTCAAAATATCCACCAAGAGTTTTGGAAGGACGTGACTAATGAACATTCAGTATGTCAGTGGTTTGAGGAGTTATGTTGTGGTGATTTTAATTTTGAAAATGAACTATATGGATGACCTGAGTCCAAGGTGTGTAATGATGAGTTGAAAACTATAGTGGAAGTAAGTCCATCTTAACCTGCATGTGAATTAGCAGCAAGGTTAGACATTAGAATTCCAACAGTACTGGACCATTTGAAAGAAATCGGAAAAGTAAACAAGGTGGATAGATAGTTTCACATGAAATAAATGTGCATCTGAGAAGGAATCATTCAATACTTGTCTTGCTTTGCTGTCACAACATAAAGGTGAGCCATTTCTACATCTTATTTTTCCATGTGATAATAAATGGATTCTTTTTGACAATTGCAAACATATGACACAAAGGTTGGATAATGATGAAGTGCCCAAAGGCAGTCCACAACTGAATATTTATCAATAAAAGTAATGGTGTTGTTTGGTGGCACTGATATTACCCACTACAGCGTCATGAGTCCCGGTCATCTGAGCACATGTCTACTGCAATCAGTTGAATGAAATAATGAAGATGTTTGTGATTAAGCAGCCACAATGGGTCCATAGAAACAGGACAATTCTTTTTCAAGAGAATGCTCGACCACGTGTTGCACAAACAATGCTGCTCAAACTACAGAAGCTGGACGTGGAAACTCTGTCATCCCCCATAGTGACCAGACCTTGCACCAATTGACGACCATTTCTTACAAGCTTTTGGACCACTTCTTGCATGAAAAAATAGTCAACTCTGAACAAATTTCATAATATCATTGCTACTCGCCCTTCAAGCCTCCTTGCTACTTAAATGAATAAGCTACCCTTAAGATGGCAACAGTGTGTGGACAGCCCAGGTCCATACTTTGATTTAATGGATTGCTTCTTGTTGGAGATTCAATAAACTAAACTGTGGATTTTAAATTAGACATGTCATATTTCATAACATAATAAAACACATGGACTGTATTTTTTATTTCTCTACTTTTACGCTTTACTTTCAGGGTTTAAAAAAATGTCAGAATATTTCAGAAGTACACATGTTTTGGTTATAGTTTGCTTTGTGTATTTCAGGTCAATGTTATAAGCAAACTTTTCATGCAGAATGTGTGCATTATACCCATTAGGTGTGAATTAACTCAAGATCTCCTTCCCTGACTCTACCTACTTGATTCCAGTAGTGTTTACTTCCATATGTGCACATATATGTTGGTCAACTGTAGTTCCAGTTTAGTATTGAGAAAATGTGGTGGGCGATTTTCCATTCCTGTGATACTTCACTTAAAAGAATGGTCCCCAGGTCCCTCTATCTCACCTCTCCCCTCACTTTTGTCTTTCCCTTACATGTTTCTTTCCTTCTACCCCCATTGTAAAGACATAGACATCTACTGATGTCTAATTCAGCCTTCTCTACTTTTACCTCAGTCCCCTCACCTTTTTGATGTTCATCCTTCCAGGGATCTTAGTGTGACCCTTCTGACCTCCCATCACCTGTGCAACCCCAGTCACCTCCCTTCCGATCCCCTGTGTTTAATCCCAGCTTCAATCCCTCATCCCACCTCCATGTCCCCCACACCCCACACTATGTAATGTCCCTGTCTTGACTCTCAAGTAACCCCAGTTTCCCCATAAACACATTCAATTCTATATCCTGTCTCTTTCTCCTGTGCTCGGAAGCTCGCCCATGTTGATTGGGTGAGCTCTAGTTCCCTCATTGTCCTATGCGTATTTGCCTTCCTCCTCTTGTCCTTGATCTTCTCCAAGCTCCAACTCCTGTCCTCACAGTTTATATCTGCCATGGACCACATCTCTACTTCCAGCACCTGCTTAACCCTTCCTTGTCCCTGCTATGCTTCTGAATTCTGCACAGACATTAAGTTTCCTGTGACTTTCACCTTCTTTCTCTATTTACTCCCAATCCCCATCATTTATTTCTTCAGGATGAAAACCTGTACCCTTATTTCTCCAGAATTCCATATGCTCTAGACATTAGCACTGCTGAACACTTTACCCCCTTTTTACCCTCAATCTGCACAATGATTGTTGGCAATCATTCACCAGGGAATTTAACACTCTTTTGTCCATCTGTTTTCTGTCCCCTCACACTCATATACTCCTGCCCCCGAGGCTGTCTGCACCTCTGTTTTACCCCTATGTACTTAACAGCCTGGGTCCTCTTTCTTCCCTCCTTCTTTCTCACACTGTGCAATGTCTCTGCTCAAAACCCCCATTTCAATTTCCCCACTTTGAACCATAAGCTATATAGGTAGGGCACACAGCCATTTGTTTTCTTATTTCAGATTAATTTGAGGGTACAAATGTTTCCATCATATTGTTTTCATTTCCATGATAAAGTTTCCCTCCTTACCTGTCCCTACTCCTCTTCTCTCCCTTGCCCCTTGATAGACTCTACTAGTGACTTTTCTTTCATAGGAGTGTGTAGTTGTCTATATATTGGTTTCATATTAGTAGTGAGTACATTGATATTTTTTCCCCATTCTTGAGATACTTTACTAAGACGAATATGTGTCATTCCATCCAGATAAACACAAAAGATGTAAAGCATCCACCTTTTCTTATGTCCGAATAGTATTCCATGGTATATGTATACCACAGTTCATCTGTTAATGGGTTGATGGACACTTGGGCTGCTTCTACATCTTGGTAATTGTGAATTGAGCTACAATAAACATTCTGGTGCAAATGTCCTTGTGGTAAAACGATTTTTGTCCTTCTGGGTAGATACCTAGTTATGGGATTGCAGGATCAAATGGAAGGTCAACTTTTAGTTCTTTGAGAATTCTCTGTACTTCTTTGCATAGAGGTTGTATTACTTTGCAATCCTACCAGCAGTGCAAAAGTGTCCCCTTCTCTCCACATCCATGCCAACATTTGCAGACTTGGAACTTTGTGAGGTGGACTAATCTCACTGGAGTTAGATGATATCTTAGGGTGGTTTTGATTTGCATTTCCCTAATGATTAAGAATGATGTTTGTTGGGAATTCATCTGTATTCTTTACAGGAGTTTCTGTTCAAGTCTCTTACCCACTTACAGATGGTATTGTTTACTCTTTTCTTGTTAATTTGAGTTTTCTGAGATTCTAGTTATCAGTCCTTTGTCATATTCATAGCATGGAAATATCTTATCTTGTTCCAAAGGCTGTCTGTTTGCTTTAGTCATGGTACCCTTAGCTGTGCATAAGCTTTTTAGTTTATGTCCCATCATTTATTTTTTGTATTGCTGCCATTGCCAAGGGAGTCTCCTTTATAAAATCCTTTCCCAGGCCAATTTTGTCAAGTGTTTTTTGCAAACTCTCTTCTAGAATTTTTATTATTTTTTTTTTAAATTAAATCATAGATATGTACATTGGTATGATCATGGGGCATCATACCCTAGTTTCACAGACCGGTTGACACATTTATATCACACTGGTTAACATAGCCTTCCTGGCAATTTCACAGTTATTGTGTTGAGTAGACTTCTCAATGGAAACCTTACAGTCCAAGAGAGAGTGGCATGACATATTCAAACTGCTGAAGGACAAAGCCTCAACCCTAAAATATTGTACTCTGCAAAAATTAAAAATTAAAGACTTTTCCAGACAAAATAAGCCAAGAGACTTCATTAACATCAAACCAGTCCTATAGAAAATGCTAAAACAATTAATTTTATGCGAAAGAAAAGGATATTAGTGAACATTAAGAATCACAACTCACTGTTAATAATAAAGTACACAAATGCAGACTGCTTTATAGCTATAATTGCATAGCATAGCTATAATTGTATAGTATAAACCATATGTATCTTGAGTAGGTAGATTAAAAGACAAACCTATCAAAGTAGCTATAACAAATTTTTAAGAGATAGTATGAAAAGACATAAATGGAAGAAATAAAAAGTCAAAAATAAGGGGGCATGGAATTAAAGTGTAAGATTTCTGTGAGATTTCTCTTTGCTTGTGATTTTTTGGGGTTTTTTTTGTTAAGTAGAGTAGTTATATATTTAAAATAACTAGTTATAAAATGTTTATTGCAAGCCTTATGGTAACCTCAAATCTAAAAATCTACAACACATATACAAAAAATAAAAAGAAACAATAAAACATATTACCAGAGAAAATTACTTTAATAAAGGAAAACTGAAAGAAAGTAAGAAATAAAGAGAAGACCACAAAATAACATAATAAAATATTAATAAAAATTAAATAACAACCTGGTAGAAGTAAATCCCTATCTATCAATAACAACATTGAATATGAGTGAACTAAACTGTCCAACCAAAAGGAAAAAACAATAGCATGGCTGAATGGATTAAAGAACACAAGGGCCAATTGTAAGTTGTTTCCAAGAAACACTTCACCTAAAAAACACACATAAACTGAAAATAAAGGGATGGAAAAAGATATTCTATGAAAATAGAAACCACAAAACAGCAGGGTAGCTATACTTCTAGCAGATAAAATAGATTTCAAGAAAAAACTGTAAAAACGGACAAAGAAGGTAATTATATAATGATAAAGGGGTCAATTCATTTAGAAGCTATTAACAATTCTAAATACAAAGGCACCCAGCACCTGAGTATTCAGATATGTAAAGCAAATATTACCAGAGCTAAAGAGAGATAGACCTCAATCCCATAATCACTGGTGACTTCAGCACTCCACTTTGAGCATTGGGCAGATCATCCAGATGGAAAAATCAACAAAGAAACATTGTACGTAATCTGTACTATAAACCAAATAGATCTAATAGGCAGTGTACAGAATGTTTCATCCCATAACTACAGAATACACATTCTTTTCCTTAACTCATGAATCATTCTCAAAGTTAGAACATATTGTAGGCCACAAAACAACTCTTAAAAAATTAAGAAAAAAATAATTGAAATTATACCAAGTATTTTCTCTTACCACAGCAGAACAAAACTAAAAATTAATAAAAAGGGAAACACTGGCAAACATACAAACACATGGAAATTAAATGGTATGTTCCTGAATGACCAGTGGGTCAATGAAAAGATTAAGAAGGAAATTTAAAAGATTCTGAAAACAAAAGCACAATGTATTAAAATCTATGGGATACAGGAAAGGCAGTAATGAGAGAAAAGATTATAGGGATATGTGCCTACATAAAAAAAAAAAAAAAAAAAAAAAAAACTAGGAAAGCTTCAAATAAAGAACCTAATGATGCATCTAACAGAACTAGAAAATCAAGAGCAAACCAAACACAAAATTAGTAGAAGAAAAGAAATAATAAAGATCAGGCCTAAAATAAATGAAATTTAAACAACAACAAAACTCAAAGGATCAATAAAATGAAAAATTATTTTGTTTTGTTTTTAAAGATAAACAAAATCAGCACACTTTTAGCCAGATTGTCTAAGAAAAAAAGAGAGAATGCCCAAATAAATAAAATAAGAGATGGGAAAGAAGAATTATAACTGATACTGAAGAAATTCAAAAGATCATTAGATGATCAAGCTAAAAGACACCACAACTTAAGGACACCACAACCAAAGTAAACAGAAAGCCTTCAGAATGAGAAGATATTTGCATGCTATGAATCTGACAAAGACTCTCTCATTAAAATACTATTAATGCCAGGCAGTTTCTCTTAGTTAATACAACATGCCCAGCTTTCAACAAAAAATTAAACAGCATGCTAAAAGACAGGAAAAATAGTCTGAAGAGACAAATTGCATCCACACATGTATGACTGAAGTAAGTGACAGCAATATACAAGGGATGTGAGGGAGAAATTGGGTATAATCTGTTAGAAGGGACACACTCTACATGGAAGACATAATACTGTTATTGAAAGAAGGACTTAAACTCTAAGGCAACTATTAAGTATTTTCAGAAGATGTTTACTATATTAAGAAATAAAATAAAATAAAATCATAAAATACCCATTTAAAACCAAAGAAGTTAGAGAAAGAGGGGAAAAAAATCAAAAGAACAAATGTAATAAATATAAAATAGTTATACACAGGATGCGTATTACCATAGCTATATCAATATGCCTTTAAATGTTGAGGGCCTAAATACATTCCTTAAAAGATAGAGATCATAAGGGCAAATAAAAATAAACAAACAAAAAGACCCCCAAACTCCAAACAGAGTCAATTGTATATGGGCTACAATAAGCCTATATTGCATATAAAGAATTTGACAACTTAAAAATAAAAAGTTAAGCATCTACTGTAATAAGTAACAATAAAAATAATTATAAATAATAATAAAATAGCCATAAAAAATAACTAAAAGAAAGAGAAAGTAGCTATATGAACTTCCAAGAATACTACAGGATAGGAAAATTGTCAGGGATAAAGAAAAGCATTACATATCAAGAATGGATCTAATCTTCAAGAAGTCACATTAACTTTAATTGTGCATGCACCTAACAGAACAGGAAAATACTTGTAACAAAACTGACAGATCGGAAAAGAGAAACAGAAATATCCACTATTATATCTGAAGACTTTTAACAGCACTCCTTCAATAATTGATCAAACAAGTATGCAAAAAACAAGTAAGGACACAGTTAAACTAACCAGCACTATTATCAACTAGGTCTAATAGATTTTATAGAATATTTCAACAGTAACTAAATATATTAACCCATTCTTCTCAACTTCATGTGGAGCACGCATCAGGGTAGATTTCATTCTGGACTATAAAACACAGCTTCACAGATTTTAGGACTAGAAATTATGCAATGTATATTCTGAATGGAACTAACCAGAAGTTGATAACAGGTAAATAATTGGAAAATCCCCAAATATTTGGAAACTTAACAACAGACTTTTAAATTTCTAAGTAACACATATGTCAGAAAGTAGTATCAATAGGAATTTAAATGTATTTTAAATTTAAAAAAACCTGAAAATACTTAGCAAAATTAATACTTAATACAATTTGGAGAAAACTAAATGTATATTTATAGCATTAAATGCATATTATAAGGAAACATGATATAAAATTAACAACCTAACCATTCACTTTAGGAAACTAGAAAAAATATGAGCAATGCAAGCTTAAAAAAAGAAGAATTAAAGAAAAATAAAAATTAGAGAAAAAATTAATAAAATTAGAAATAGAAAAACAATAGAGAAAAGCAATAAGACTAAAAGCTAATTCCTTATCAATAAAATGGACACATGTATAGCAAGTCTAACCAGAAAGGAAGGAGGGATGGAGGGAGAGAGGGAAGGAGGGAGGAAGAAGAGAAAATAGACAGCAAGAGAGAGAAAAAGAAGCAAAGAAAAAATGGAGACATAGTTTTTCATCAGAAATGAAAGAGTGTTTACTAGAATTCATTCCATGGACATAAAAAGGATAATAAAATATAAATATCTTAACACAATAACTAAGAAATGCCAGTAAGTCAATGTTAACCAGAGTGATGAAAATGTGTCAAATGGTCTATAAAACCTGTATGGTGCCCCATGATCGCATTAATGTACACAGCTATGATATAATAATAATAATAATAGAAATACTATAAGCAGCAATGTGTCCACAATTTGAGAGTCATATGAAATGGACCAATTATATGAAATACACAATCTACCAAAACTCAAAACAAAGCAATATAGATAATCTGAATAGCACTCTGTTTATTAAAGAAATTATAAAGGGCAGGGCTTGGTGGCTCACACCTTAATCCTAGGGCTCTGAGAGATCAAGGTGGGTGGATTGCGTAAGCTCAGAATTCAAGACCAGACTCATCCAAGAGTGAGACCCCATCTCTACTAAAGCTAGTAAAACTATTTGGGTGTTGTGTGGGTACCTGTAGCCTCAGCTATTAAGGAGACTGAGGCAAGAGGATCACTTGAGCCCAAGAATTTGAGGTTGCTGTGAGCTTTGATGCCAGGGCTCTACCCAGGACTACAGAGGGAGACTCTGTCTCTAAAATAAAAAAATAAAAAGGAAGTGAGAACAATGTAACCAAAAAGTTTGAACTTTCATATTAATTTGAAATAAAAAAAAATTTTAACCCAGAAGAAAAAGAGAAAAAAAGAAATTAATAATGATTCCATTTGTAAATTCTAGCAATGATGCTCCAGTAACAAGGAAAGAAATTAGAGCTCCTTGAAAAAATGCTGAATCTAGGACTGGAGCCAGGAAAATGCAGGATGAATGTGGACTATCTTGTGTACTAGAAAGTAAAGCAATCCCAGAACAGCAAAAAGGAAAAAAGGAAAAGAAACACAACGTCAGGGCTATGTCAAAGGGCCATATGTATGTTAACAGAGCTCTCAATAGCCGAAGTTGAAACAATTTGGGCAACAAAATCAGTAAAGCAATATTGGGTTATAATCCAAAACACAAAATAAATACTTATGAGTCCATGCTGTATAAACAAATTAGTGAACAAATAAACAAATAAATGGAGAAGATAAAACAAATCTACCATGCAGAAGAATTCTAAATGATTTATGTGGATTATTTCACTCTCAGAGAAGTAGAGCCATGCCTTAATTGTGGGCTGTGCATAAAGACTTCCTTCTAAAGAGAAAATTGTGGAAACAGGAGGAAAAGTAAACCTTCACAGTAGAGAAATGTGACAGACATAACATTGACGATGGTAAATATTGTTGATAGCATGTATCCTTGATAAAATTTGATGAAAATGACATTTTTCTTTTGTTGTTTTCCTCCCCCAAATCTATAATCAGAAGAAAGAAAACAAAAGATCAGACAAATATCAATCAAGGAAATTTCTACTAAATATATAACTAATAGTCTTCAAAACACTGCAAGATTATCAAAAAGAGTAAGTTTCAGAAATATTCATAACCAAAAGGAGCTCATAATGTGCCATGAGAATTAAATGCAATGCAGTATTGCAGATGGGATTCAAGAATATAAAAAAGACATTAGATAAGAGGAAGGAAGGAAGGAATCTGAATAAAGTATGAACTTCTTAGTTCATAAAAAAGGGAAAATATAAAATATATATATACACCAATGGACAATTAGTCTCTTTTTCTCTGGCAACAACCACCTATATCACTTCCTTCATTTATAACAAGAAGGCTATTTTGGCTGAGATCAGAATGCACTTTTCCCAGGATAACCAGCCAAGTATTGATTGGTTGTGCTTAGTCAACTGCCCAATATGAGTCCAGGTGCTCATTTAAATTCCATTCTTTTTATACTTACTAAACTTGCCTCCTGATATCTTATACTCTTAACTCAAGTTTGCATAAAAATTATGTTCTTGTCTATGCCTTTTTCTTCAAGTACTTACTTGATGAGTATGGCCTTCTGCCTAAATTTGTCTAGAACTTCTGGGCATTGATGTCAGGACTCGAGATCTGATTTTAACTCTCCCAATTACCCTCCCAAAGGTGAAAGTGTTCACCAGAAAGTAAGTCTCACACACTGGCTTGCCATGTGACCTTGATCATATTCGTAGAGTCCTCATGTGTCACTTGCCCACGTGTAAATAAGGATAAAACTAGTTAATCCATCAGTTTAAGATTACAGTGAGACTGATGGGCTCGAAATACTGCCTGGAACATTCTAAGTTTGCAATGAACTTCAGTTATTATTATTAACAATCTTGTTACTTTTGGTTACCAAACAACTTAGAAATCTATCCTGATATTGTTTCCTAGATTTTCTAGAAAACATTCACTTTGGACATTAGTTCCTGGGATGAGGATGCCAACCAGCCAGTACTCCTCCAGAGCCTGTCTGCTTTCTTCACCTCATTCCTGACCAGACCATATCATCCCCAATTTTCTCTTTAACCTTTGCAGTAGATAATGGGTTTGTAGTTATAACCTAGTTATCTGTTAGAAAAGTCTCTCATTCACAGTAAGTCAGTTCTTCACGTCTATGACCTTATTCATTTATATTAGTATAAACTGTGATTCAGAAATAGGGTCAAAATGAGGGAAAGTGAGACTACTCTTAGTTTAGCATTTCAATATTGATGTCTTATCCAGGATTAAATGTGCACTTTTAAAAAAACATATGGCATAGTTATTATGAGTGTTTCAGGATTTGGAAGATTTTGTAATAGAGGGGTTAGTAGTCTGTGAGAACACATATGTTTTGTATTATGTAGATGAAAAAGTGAGCTGGTTGTCAATTGACATTTTTCTTTCATCCTTGACATTGTATTAGTCATATTAGAGGGTGAAGCAAACACTTTTCTACTCCTTTTTGAGGTGACCATTAAAATATTTCATAACCAGTATAAAATAGGGACCAACTTGGAAATATATACTGCCTGTAGCATATGAATATATATCACCTGGCCACAGGTGTTTGAAGAATAGAAAGCAAAAAGGGAATGGCAATGTACTAACCCAATCCCCAGTGGAACATTTTAATGAAATCAGCATTACACTTTCAATGGGTATAAATAGACTTATGCAGGTGGGTATAAATGAACAAATAACTTAGGAACATCATTAATAGAGTATGCTTTAGCCAACAATAAAGATTTTGATAGTAGTCTCCATAGTCATGTCCAAAGTCTGCAATCTATTACTTTGCTTATAAAGCAGAATGGTTGGGTTAAAAAAATACATATATATATACACACCCATATATATAGAACACATAAAGTATGTATATATGTAAAGAAATGTTCATTTACTAATACCATGCACATTGGGAGAATTATTTAGTGATTACCTAATATCCCAATGAAGTTCAGGTATTTTTATACATGTCTTTTTGAAGGAAAGGTAAATTTAGAGTACATGTAATTCTGTTTAGGGGCAATAAAGGTTTGCTAGGGAGGATGAATGGGTGGAGGATACAGATCAGCTTGAAAATGATTCTTTTTGCAAGCAATTAACCTAAGAGACAGGTATTGTGCATAAAATAATTTGGGCCAGACCTGCTTGCATTCTTGATCTTCCTTTCTCAACATATTGAGATAATAGGGAGAGGAAGGGAAGTTAATTGCCCCCTTTGATCTTTTTATCAGTTCTGTCCAGTTTATGCAGGTAGAGGAAAAGCCGTCTCTAATAGACAGTTAATCTCTAAGGGCCTTAATTTAAAATATTCTTTATGCCAAGTAGTCATATTTGGATGTGAAATTTCCTGGACTCCTTCATTTTCCCTGTCAGAAACTTCCCTAGAAGACTCACACATTAAAAGCTGAGTCAGTAGCTGTGGAGAGAGAAATTGGGTTAGTAATCTAGTAACAAGAGATTTGAAAATGGAGATGAGAACACTAATTAGGAGGAAAATGAATAAGCAGTTTATTCATTAATTTTTGAATTTGAGTTTGATTTGTTTAGATTTCACCTATCAATGTGAGAATATGCTGCATTTGTCCTTCTGTGCCTGGGTTATTTAACTTAAAGTCCTCCAGGTTCATCAATGCTGTTGAAAATGACAAAAATTCCTCCTTTTAAAGGCTGAATAGTATTTCATTGTGTACATGTACTACATTTTCTTTATCCATTGCTTTGTTAGTGGTGACTTAGGTTGCTTCTACTTCTTGGCTGTTGTGGTAATCCTGCAATGAACATGGAAATGCAGATATCACTTTGACATAATGATTTTTAATTCTTTGCATAAATACCCAAAAATGGATTGCTGGAACATGTTGTAATCCTATTTTTAATCTGTTGAGGAACTTCCATACTCTTCCATAGTGGCTATACTAATTTATATTGCATCAACAAAACTTTTTCACCGTTAAAATATTCAACAGATAAAATGTAATTAAGTTACACAACGTTGAAATTTATAATTTTTCCTCATGAATGCAAACTTTGAATTTTCAATCTGACAATTTATGGACCCTCTCTTGTAACATACTCTTAATGAGTTTCCCACGTTTAATCAGATTTTTTTTTCATAACAATGCAAACACAATCTCCTCCCCCACAAAAGTATGGGGAAAAACGCAATCACAACTAACCCAGAAGATACTTGAGGTCATCTTCAGATGGCATTTTAACTGTAAATTTATAGTGCTTAAATTTTTCAAATGTTTATGATATTATGTGCTCATTCAACAAGAGGAAAAAGATTTCTCTCTGTCAACACATTTTGGTGGTTTCATCTCTTTTCATAAAAATCACTGAGAGTTTTCTAATTAGAAGAATTTACAGGAAATGTCAAACCTTCTAAATAACTGATGTGTTGTAATTAAAGTTTCAATAATTGAGCAAATTAACCTTTACATTTTTGTATCAAATTACAGGACAGTTTCCAGCAAGTATCTAAGTAAGCAATTTAGGGATTTATCAAAACTTAGGAAAAAGAAGTGAAAAGCTTTTCTGGGTTGTTACTTCAGGATCTTAAGTATGCAATTAAATTGACAGCAGCCATCTTTCTTTAAGATTAAAAATAATGCAAGAAATTCATAGTTAAAATATAAAGCACTAATATAATTCAATTAATGTATTATAAGGTGAACAATTTATGTAATTTTAATTGGTAATGTTCTAGAAATATTTTTAAATGTCAATTTTTGTGTGCCATATTAATAAAACATATATAAATTATTTTAAATAATAGTAATGTCAGATGGAAATTGAGAAATGGAACATGAATAGTAGAATTACAGTCAAATTAATCTCTATAAAAACTTTATATAATCCGACCAATCTAGAATTAAAAACAGAAAGAATTTATGATTTTGTGTTTCAGTTTATCTCATTTGATTAATTTAGAAGTCATAACTCAAAATTACATTTAATCATAGATAAACCAAATAAGTAAAATGAGTAGTATGTATGGCTAAATAAACACATTGACGTCTACTTGCTTGTGCCTTCAGCTAAATCAAGCAATTGAATAAAATATCTAGGCTACACTGTGACATTTTTCCTCTTACTGAATAAGCTCAAAACATGACAAACATTTGAAAAAACTTAAACATGATTAATTGCATGTGATTGATACTAAAGAGCTAATTATTTGCATCTAAATTTTCTTGCTTATATGTCTGTAATATTAAGATGACCTTAATTTTTTAAATTTTTGTATGAGTTTGACATTTTGCAGATAACTTATTAGAAGTAACTCAAAATAATTCATAGGCTTTAGCTACTTCTAATAACATTTTGTTAGGCTATCTCCACTCTTTTTTTTTTTTTTTACATTTTTATTTTTTATTAAATTATAGCTGTGTACATTGATATGATCATGGGGCATCATACACTAGTTTCATAGACCGGTTGACACATTTACATCACACTGGTTAACATAGCCTTCCTGGCAATTTCTCAGGCCAATATCCACTCTTAATTGCTTTGAATTTATATATAAGGCAGGAAAAAATTAAGGTGAATACTACATATTACATATGCCTTTCCCCTTGTACATATGGCTGAACAGAAATTCAAAGTCTGTATTGCTAGTATGAATTTAAACAAGAAGTTGACAAAGTAGAAAGGCTTTCTCAAATAGTGTCTATGAGGTGAGACATACACATCTTAAGAATTCTTTGGTCTAAGCATCAATCTGAAGAAAAAAAATTTTCCCTCTGGTTACTTTTATATAAAACCATGTATACTTTTATATAAATCCAGACAACTCTAATCTGTAAAACTAGTTTAGAATTTTAGATTTTTTCATAAACTTCAAAATGTTAAAGTTCACATATATTCTAGATGGATAATACTTTCATGGTCAAAGGTTGTTTGCCATAGCAAGCTACAAAAATATAGGGAATGATTATTATCCAGCAAAATATATTTATTATGTTAAATCCAATTTACCTTTTATCAAACAATTCAGGAAGAGTAATTTTTTGTTTCTATTTAGGGAGCTGGAATAAACTATGATGTCAGAACACAGCTATATCAATTTTTAATTACCATTTGTAGTAGATTAGTCATGAATTTTCATGAATCTCCCAAGTAGAGAACATGTCACTTGCAAAGGACATACCTTTGCATACCTCTTCCTTTCATGTTCTTATGCTCATATTTGCTCTTAATTTCATTGACTAATTATTCCAGTAGGGAGGTCATTGTGAAAGTTTTGAGATGCACAAAAAATCAGGAAACATAAAATTGACACTGACGGAAACCTGTGAAGCCGTCCCAGTAACGCCCATGAGTCAAGCAAGTTGAAACCTGCCCGGTGAGTCAGAAACAACAGTGTCCACTGCGTTTCTGGGAAGTGAATAACGGACCATAACACAGCCTGTCTCAAAGCTTTTGGAGTGACCCAGGTATTGTGTCCATATTATCAGCAACAGTGGGCAGTTTTAAATTCTGTTTCTGACTTGCTTCGCAACCACATTTTGTGACCTGGAATTTAGTGCCATATTTATGGGGATTTGTGTGTGTGACACTTGCCTTTGTGCCCTAAATTACCTGGTCAGCCCCACAATAGTGCTGCATATAGAAAGTGAGAGTGTTAGGAATGTGACTTGTTGACATTAGCAGGCATAGTAGAGCTGTCACTTTAAAAAAAACAAAAAAACAAAACTTGTTTTTTCCTCTTGTGAGTTTGTATTTCTTCATCTTACCTCAGTTTCTTTCTATGTACCTCAAGACTTAACTTGCAATTGTCAAATATAAATTCAAGGGCTTTAAAAATAATTTCTGATAAAACTTGAATTAGCTTTATACTGATACTAACGAGACTTACTCATTTTTTTTTTTTTTTTGTAAAATCCAATATATCTATTTTTTATTTTGTCACTTTTTTTTTTTTTATTATTAAATCATAGCTGAGTACAATAATGCAATCATGGGGTACAATGTGCTGGTTCCATATATAGTGTGAAATATTTTCACCGAACTAGTTAACATAGCCTTCATGGCATTTTCTTAATTATTGTGTTCAAACCCTTATACCCTTGTTTACTCATTCTTATGGTATTCAAATGCTTTTTCCGTTATATGCCAACTTGTCACTATTTCTCTGCTGATTCGAATGCAAATAAGTAACACCTTTAATTGATATTTACTTTGACATTGATGCCGACAATTTGGACTTTAAGTGTCAGCATCAATACTGACAGCAGCAACATAAAATCAATGGATGCTTGTTATAAAATATGGATTTAAAATCTATTTGTTTTAAATAAAAGCAACATTGGATTGTTTGATCTGTGTTTTTTTGAGAGATTAAAATAGACGATGGATAAATAATAACAAATGTCCTCAAATGAAATTTCGAATAAAGGATAAGAGATTTCCAAGGAAGCTATGGGAAGGGTTATTTTAAATCACCCAAGATTAAGAGGAGGAAAAAGAGGATGAGAAGGAAAAGATGAGCAAAGCAAAACAGCCCAGAAACTATACTATTGTATTTTATTTTTCATTTGTTAATTTTAAGATCTAGCAAAGAATAGCAGACCTCAGAGTTTTATAATGTGGTAATAAAGGCCCACTTTATTTTTCTCCTCAGCAGTAACTGCATCACTTCACCTTCCTTGCTAGATCTTATAAAATGTTTTCACATGGTACTGCTGGAGAGGGGCCGTGAGAAAGATGAGACTTGAGAAAACCCAGTACATCATTAAAAAGATAACTTTACAGTGGTTTTGGTTCCTTACCAGAGAAGTCTAAGGAGATGCTATTTCTTTTCTTTTTTTTCCCATATTTTTTAAATTAAGTCAAATACACACAGATCATGAATACATTTATGCATACGTGGAGTACAATGTGTTAATTTTTTTTTATACAATCTGACATGGTTAGAACAAACCAATCAACATAGCTTTCACCTCATTGACTTGATTATTGTGTTAAGACATTTATGTTCTACACTTGACAGATTTGACTTGTACCTTTGTCATATGCTCCACAGGTGTGGTCCCACCTTTAACCCTCCCTGTATCAAACCTCTCCCCTCCCCTCCCTTCTATTGGAAACATCATGGAAATCATCACTTACAGAAACATATTTTAAAACAGAGCACTGACACCCAGAGAGTACAAAGCTCTGTGCCTTGAAATGTAGTATGAGGTTGTTAATTTGTAGTCTTTCTGACTTTTGGATGTGGGTATTTAAGACTATTTTATAGTTTTAAATGAATTTTTTCGTAAGTATGGTTTTGCTACCACCCATAGATGTTGATAGCTTGTGTCTCCTTGTCATTCATTTTGACCTTAGCCAGTTGATTACAATGTGTTGCAGAGATGTACTCTTTGCTATGAATCTTCCCTGGGTTGATGACCGTCTTGTGTCTATGTGACTAGGTCTCTGGAAATACCAGGGACGTTTTCCTAAGTCATTCCCTTGAATAGATTTTTCATGCTGTTAGCGCCTTCTTCTTCTCATGGGCAAAAAAGGATGCTTTGTCCTACATGATGCAAAAGGATAAAAAAAATATATATATAGCTGGAGGTGGTGGCAGGTGTTTGTAATCCCAGCTATTCTGGAAGAGGAAGCAGGAAAATCCCTTGAGCCCATGAGTCTGAGTTTGCTGTGAGCTTTGATGACACCACTACAGTTCATCCTAGATAACAGAGCAAAGGCTTGTCTCTAAAAAAGTAACTAATTAATTAATTTACATAAAAAGTAAAATGACCTTAGCTTGCTAGACAGAACAGTCTGCACGCTCACAAACCCATGAACTTCTTCATGAAGAAAACCTCAATACTCAGCAAGGCAGCACACACCCCAGCACTCACCTGTCTCTCTCCCCTTCCCTCCTCTTGGTGTGGATATCTGTCTAAAGCCAAGTCTTCCATTTGTCCATTAGATTTCAAACTCTCTGCATTACTTAAAAGCAGGGTTACAGGGCAGTGCCTGTGGCTCAAAGGATAGGGCCCCGGCCCCACATACTGGAGGTTGGCAGGTTCAAACTCGGTCCCGGCCAAGAACTGCAAAAAAAAGCAGTGTTACAGAAATTCCCTGCTGTTTCTCCCACTCTGTCTTTTTTCCTACTCCACCAACATTCAAACATTCCCTTAACTTCATTTATCCCTTCAGTTAATTATCTGATCGTGGTTTTTCCCCCTCTTTTTTTTAAATCATAAATTGGGATAGTAATATATGAATATTTATAAGTCATCATACACTTGCATTCTACATGTGGTCATTACCTATTTTATATATAGCTGGATTTATTGTTTCATTAGTTGTAAGAATTATGTCATTGTCTTGAGATTGACTTCACACAATGAACTGAGCGCTGCTTTTTATTTTCTACATTTGCAAGTTTATAAGAATCTTGTCCTTGAGAATTTGATGCCACTTTTAAAACTTTAAAGGTTTAATGTATTTTTTTTAAGAATATATTAAACAAGTTAAGTTTTTTGTTATAGAATGGTAGAGATTTTTTGTTTATTTATTTATTTATTTTTGCAGTTTTTGGCCGAGGCTGGGTTTGAACCCACCACCTCTGGTATATGGGGCTGACGCCCTACTCTTTTGAGCCACAGGCACCACCCGATTTTTTGTTTATTTTTTAATGTGTTTTGATAAGTTCTACTTTTCCAATAATTTGGTCATTATGTTAGTCTTTCAGTTAGCAACCCAGTGCTTTTTAACGCATCCTCTTATATCTTTAATCCCCAATGCATTTATAATGTTTCTTTGGTCATGTCTTATATTTGTAATTTTTATCTTGTTCATGTTTGCCAAAGGTTTAGCAATTTTACAGGTTTATTCAAAGAACCAATTTATAGTTTTTCTGATCCTGTATTGGATTCTGTTCGTTAAATCGTTACTTCTACTAAATTTAGAATATGTTTTATTTCTACTTTCTTTGTGTTTGCTTTGTTCTTTTTCTAAATTCTTAAATTGGATACAACTAATTTTAAACTCTTTTACAATACTGCAATTAAGTATATAAATATTTCTTAATATACTACTTCAACTATATTCCAACATTTCAGAAACATAGCTTTAATTATCTTTCCATACTAAGATGTTTTTAGTTCCCATTTTAAATTTTCATTTAATTAGCAGGTCATTTAGAAGTGTGTTTTTAAAGTCTAATTTTTTTTAAACTTCTCTTACTTCAAAATTAATAGCATCAGATCAGAATAATGTGGTAAAAATGACTATTCAAAAACTGTGAGATTTCCTTCATAATTTGGTATATAGTTTATTTTTGTAAATGTCCCATGTAAACTTAAAAATAATCGCTACTCTCTAATAGTTAGATGTTGGATTTTATAAGTGCTTCTGAAATTTATGTGATAAAGTATAATTTTTAATACTGTAGCTTAATACAAAATTCTAAAAGGCATATTGAAATATCTCCTGATGATCACACAAGTCCATCAAATTTGTCTTGGTTTGTTTCGAGGTTTTTATAAAGTAACTTAATTGACATATAATTTATATGTTACACATTTTGCCCCTTTAAAGTGCACAATTCAAAGCTTTTTACTATATTCACAGGTATGTAAAACCATTACTATACTTTATTTCATAATTGATTTAAAAATACCAAGTACCGGCTCTGCACTTGTAGCTCAGCGGCTAGGGCACCAGCCATACACCAGAGCTGGTGGGTTCGCATCCAGCCCAGGCCTGCCAAACAATGACAACTACAACCAAAAAACAGCCGGGCATTGTGGAGGGCTCCTGTGTGCCAGCTACTTGGGAGGCTGAAGCAAGAGAATCGCTTAAGCCCAAGAGTTTGAGGTTGCTGTGAGCCGGGATGCCACAGGCTCTACCCGGGGTGACAGAGTGAGACTCTGTCTCAAAAAAAAAAAAAAAAAGGTAAAAATACCAAGTGCCCTTTGGCTGTTACTTCCTGTTCCCATTTCTCCCCACCATCCTTGAAAAATTACTGATCTACTTTGTATCTTTTAGTTTTCTCGATTATGGTCAGTGGATGTGAAAGGAATCATATCCTGTGGGTTTTTTACAACTAACCTCACTCATTTGCTGTCAAGCTTTGCCCTTGTGGTAGCTGGTAGCTTGTATCAGCATTTCATTCCTTTTATCACTGAATAGCCCTCCATTGTATGGATATACTGTTGCAGAATTTCTTTCTTCAGTAGGTCCTTGGTCTCACGGACCACAGATAAGTGGTAAGGTAAGATTTATTATACAGAAAAGAATACAGGAAAAGCACCACAGCTTCTGGCAGAGGAAAAGACCCAAGTTGGAACTGCCTGGGTCCTTTGTCTAGGGGTGTTCTGAAAGTTACATTTGGCCAGGACTTGGTAGGTGGAAAAACATTTTTTCAACAGATACAGTCCTTTTCCCTTAGGGCAGGTGAATGTCAGGATGCTCCTTCACGAAATTGCCCAGGCCTAGGAAACTACGAATTGCCCTGTCCATCCCTGGATGGAGGAATGGTCTCTTTCAGCCTCAGAAGCTGTGTGTGTGCCAGGGAGGGCAGCCCACACTGGTTGGCACTGTACTCTGAAACAAGGGGAAAGAAGAGGTGGCTGGAGCAGCAGTGCAGGCTGTGCTGTGGTCTCCCCCAACTTCCTATGGACCCACAGGCTTGGGGTGATTGCACTGTCCACAGTACTTGGCTCCCCAGCTCTCACCTCCCCGTGTCCCATCACCCCAACATCCAGGGGTGGTGAGACATAAGGCATGGCAGGTCCTTCCAGGAAGCCCAGCAAGGCCCGAGCCAGGGCGCCGCCGTCCCTGAATCAATACCACTGCTTTTTAATCCATTTATCCTCTTAAGGACATTTGTGTTGTTCTCACTTTTTGACTATTATGAATAATGTAGTTAGAAACATTCGTATACAAGGATTTATGTGGACATCTATTGCATTTCTCTGAGTATATACCCAGGAGTAGCTTTTCTGAGCCATATATAACCTTATTTAATCCTAAGAGGAACTATCAGACTGGGCCCCAAACCAGCCCTGTGTTTCACATTCCCACAGCAGTGTTTGATGATTCTTGTTTCTTCACATCTTTTCCAGCACTTGTTATTATTATCTGACCTTTTTCTACTCTAGCCATCCCAGTGGGTGTAAAGTGATATCTGATTATGGTTTGATTTACATTTCCCTGCTGGCTAACAATGGCAATCCTCTTTACATGTGCTTATCGGTTTGTTGTATATCCTTTCTGGAGAAACATCCATTTTTAAAATTGGGTTACTTGTGTTTTTGCGATTGTTACAACAGTCCTTTATATATCCTTGAATAAGTTTCTTGTCAGATGTATAATGTGCAAATTTTTCTCACATTCCATGGGCTGTCTTTTCACCTTCTGATGACAAACTTTAAAGCACAAATATGTTAAATTTTGATGAAACCAATTTTTTTTTTCTTTTGTTACTCATGCTTTCGGTATCCTATGTAAAAATTCTTGTCCAAAATCACAAAAGTTCTCAAAAATTTATGCCTACAGCTTTTTTTCAAGTGGTTTATAGTTTTTGCTCTTACATTTAGTTTTTTGATCCATTTCAAGTTAATTTTTGTACATGGTATTACGTAAGAGTCCAAATTCCTTTGGACTAGATATAGACAAGTTTAGAAATCTCACAAGTTCTTACTTAACTGGTTTTTATCCATGTTAAGTTACCTTATTATTCCTAAAAAGACATTCAATGATGTCTTTTGTTAGTACAGACTATATTGTCTGATGCAAATGTGACAATCTATAGCTTTTTATATACTTGACCTTAATCTGGTGTATTGATTTCAACTTTTTGGTACCTTTGTGTTTTAGTTGTATCTTTTTTAAATACCATGTGGCAAGATTTTCCTTTTATTCAACTTGAAAATTTTTGTTTTTTAACTTGTCAATTTAGTCAATTCAAATTTAACTATTGCTAAATTTAGAATTGATTACATTTTTCTCTTTTCTATATTTCCTATTTATTTCTATTTCTTATTTCTCCTTTCTTTCCCCTTTTTAGGATAAATTTGTTTTTTCAGATTTTTAAAATTTAACTCAGTTGTATTATCACTGTTACTGCTTGCTTATTCTTATATCCTTAAAGTAAAATCTGTTTCATTTACAGAAAAATCTCCAGAACTTGGGAGAGTGTTTGCCACTTATTAATTTCAAGTAAATATTTACTGACATATCGATGCCAGAAAACACTTTGCTTGGCAAGTCAACTGTTGGTTCTTTTTCGATTTCCTGAGAAAATATAGTTTGATGCTTTATTTAGTAAGAATTGTTTCATAATTGATGTATAAGACCTCACATTTAAAAATAAAGAACGAGGAGAACTGGCTAGTGACCTGTAGAAGACTGAAACTATACTCTCACCTCTCACCACTAACAAAAATCGATTCTCACTGGATAAAAGATTTAAACTTAAAACATGAAACTATAAAAATACTAGAAGGGAGTGCAGGGAAAACACTTGAAGAAATTGGCCTGGGAAAATATTTTATGAGAAGGATCCCCTTGGCAATTGAAACAACACCAAAAATACATTGCTGGGATTTGATCGAGCTAAAAAACTTCTGCACAGCAAAGAGCACTGTAAGTAAAGAAAGCAGACAGCCTTCAGAATGGGAGAAGATTTCTGCAGGCTATGTTTCTGACAAAGGCCTGATAACTAGAATTCACAGAAATCTCAAATCAATAAAAAAAGAACAAATAACCCCATTTCCTTGTGGGCAAGAGACTTGAACAGAATCTTCTCTAAAGATGACAGGCAAATGGCCAACAAACACATGAAAAAATGCTCATCATCTTTAATCATCAGAGAAATGCAAATTAAAACCACTCTGAGATATCACCTATCTCCTAGTTTAGCTCACATCACCTAGTTTAGCTCACATCACAAAATCCCCAAACTGCAGATGTTGGTGTGGATGTGGAGAGAAGAGAACACTTCTAAACTGCTGGTGGGATTTCAGACTAACATAGCTTTTTTAGAAAGAAGTTTGGAGAATTCTCAAAGAGCTAAAGTTGACCTACCATTCGATCTGGCAATTCCTCTACTAGGTATATATCCAGATGATCAAAAATCATTTCACAACAAAGACAACTGCACCAAAATGTTTATTGCAGCCCAATTCATAATTTCCAAGACATGGAAGCATCCCAAATGCCCATCAACCCTGAATGGATTAACAAATTGTGGTATATGTATACCATGGAATATTATACAGCCATAAAAAGATGGAGACTTTACAACTTTTCTGTTTCCCTGGATGGAACTGAAACATATTCTTTTTAGTAAAATATTTCAAGAATTGGGGAGGGGGGGGAAGTATCCAATGTACTCAATACTATTATGAAACCAATATATCATCGCCTACACATTCTTATGAATGATAATACAAACTATAGTCCAGAAAGAAGGAGGGGAGAAGAAGAAGAAGGGGGAGGACAGGAAGAGGGAGGGTGTTTGATGGGACCTCACCTACGTTGCACAATGTAATGGTACATTTCAAAACTACTAAGAGTATAGTATAAATGTCTTACCACAACAAATAAGTAAGTGAGATGATGGCTGTTAATCAGTTTGATTTAGGCATTCCACAATATATATCAAATCAGCACATTGTTCGCCATAATTGTACACAGTTATGATTTAATAAAAAAAAGAAATAAAGAATAATAAATATGCATTTCTTTAGGTTTTATGAATTACTCTATCTATATTTTGCAACAGCTGCACAAATATAGGATAATAAAAATAATAATTATAAATTTTAATTATTTTATTCAGTCATTTTTACAGTTGAGGAAACAGAAACAAAGTGAGATTATGTAGGACCCTTAAATCACAGCAAATGCTGGGGTTGCTTCCAATTTCTACATGGGAAGTTCGTATTTCCTTTTTTTCTTGGCTAACTGGGCTATTCCTTTTTAATTTAAATATAAAATAAAATAAAAATGAATCAGAGTTACTGATCTGTGGTAACTGTATGTGATATGCTCTGTAGGATCACTGTTGAATATCAACTTCTAAAGATTATAGTGCTGATGATTTCCAGGACTTGACTCCAAGCAGTGACAATGACAAAGAGTCCGGTGTTTATGAAAAAGGACAAATAAAATACCTCCAAAGATGCATAAAATATCTCCCATATAATTTTCAATTTGTGTACTCCTTACTTCATTAAAATTGTACACTGACCCAATCACTTGGATTTGTTAATAGCTCCCCAGAGGAATAGTAGTTGCCAGAGCATGAACTCTACAATCCATTTTATTTTAGTATTGTTTTGCGATGTTAATTTGACAGCTCCTGCTAAACATGGGCGCTTTATTTTGTGTCATTGTTTTGGAAAAAAGAGGATCAAATTAGCAGCAAAATAACTTAGGAAGAAGCATGCAGCAGATAGGCAAATTGAAATGGTAAAGAATGACCTTTTTAAAATATCTACTTATCTTTTAAAACTCACATCAGGACCCAACCTGCATTCCAACAAAGAGACTGTGTCCACTTTCCCTTTCATGTTCTAGGTACGTATTTGCACATCTAGAAAGATAATTATCTGTGTTTATATATCAACCTATCTGCCTAATATCAAAGTATATTTCTAGAATCTATGTATATAACATTCTTTTTTGCACTTCTGCTCTAAACTCTGTCTTCGTTACTTGTTTTTTAGGAAGAAATGAATACACAAAATGAATGCACAAAGACGCCCACCTACTGTTGTCTGCAAGGCCTTGCAAAACCAGGTTCCCGTCTACCTCTCTATCTCAATGTGCTGCTTCCCCCTTTACACTCTGCCATTCAGCCGCGCTGTACCTATCTGTGCTTCTCAAATGTGCCATTCTCTCTCCTTCTGAAGGTCTCTGTAGATGCTTTCACCCCCCAATCCATGGCCTAACAGTTGTGTTCACTTCCTTCCACCCCTTCCTCCTTCTTTCCTTCCACCCCACCCCCCTAATTCCTATTTATCACAGATGTCAATTTACAATGATTTTGTCAGAGAAGCTTTTGCACATCTACCTATTTACACAGATTAAGTCTGCATTATTATCCTTCATACCATTAATCACCCTGTGTCCAGTGCTTCCTGCCTAGTGGATTCTGGGCTTTGGAAGGATGGGTCTGTTTCCTTTGCAAATATATCCCTAGTGACTTCTCAGGGCCTGACACTGAGAGTCCCCTTTATATCTTGGTTGAATCAATTTGATAACCAGGACATATTTCCTCTCACCTTTATACCTCTGTTTTGCTGTTGTCTCAGTCTAAGCAGTCTTCTCCTGCATTTTAATTTATTTTCTTGTCTTCCAGGATCCAGCTCAGGCTTCCCTTCTCCCAGCAGTCTTTCGTACCTCCTGTCTCCTACACCTTCCTTCCTTCCCAACTCCCCATCCCCAGCACAGACCGCTCTCCAGAGCCTCTGGCACACAGGAGAGCAGCTCTGAGCTCTGCATACGTCCCTCACTGATCTCTGGCACCTCACAGGCAGGGCCTGAGTTTGCTTTTGCTCCATTGTATGTCCAGAAAAAAAAAGCATCATAAATGAACAAGGCACAGATATCCCAAGATACTGTTTAAAAAACTAGAGAAAAGATATTCAGATGGTAATCAAGATTCTGACACTCAGTATCAAAACTTGATATAAACATTTACAGAATGGAACTAAGGGGGGAGAAAGGGAATGTGATGAATGGTGGACATTTACAGTGAGGCTGTTAGGATCTTTTTGACAAATATTGTGTGGAAATAGATGAATTCCCCTCGTTTCCCAGTACTATTTGCCCATTTAAACTACCTGGGGATATTTATCACTATGTATTTTCTTGTAAAGCATAATTAAAGTATCCCTCAAGATTGTATACATGAAATTAATTTTTGTGAAAAAGCAGCTGCCAGCCTGGGTCACCTGGTAAGGGTCTACCAGATGTGAAAGTGTCACCTTGCACTTTTCACATTTTCATCTGCTTTGCTGATGCTTTGCAAGATATCAGAGAATTATCAGAGGATTTGAAAAGCATGACTCCAAAGTCATTTTTGCTGCCCCCCTGCAAACAAAGCTGGCAGTAGCTTTGTTTCCTCTATTTGTTGTACTTGAAAATTAATTTAGGATTTTGAAGTCTTTATATTCACCAGGAGTTGCTCTGATTTAAATGCCATGGCCAAGTTTTTTTTTCATGTTAGATTCTACATGTTTATTTTAGTTTCTAAGATTAAGATGAACACATAAAAAAGAAAAATCACTGGATTATACACATATATTTTAAGAAAGGAAAAAACCATATTAAAATTGTAATAATACATATCAGATCAATAACAAAAGATAAACACAACTCACTTTGAGCACCTCTTTTAATTGCAGAAGTCAAACACGACTTGAGTATTACAATTTTAATTTTAATATTGTTTTTTCCTTTCTTAATGTGTGTATACATTTTTTGCACCTTTTGTGTATGTGTATAAAAATTTACATATAAGGTGATGATCAACTAGGTTTGTATTGAATTTACTTGCCCCATGAGCGAATCCAATGATTGAAGGGTCTTGAGTCACCATCAAATTAAAATTGTTAAAATCTCTTTTTTATGTATGTTCTGTGACCCTCTGCAGTCAGCCGCCGAACAGAAGAGCTCCCTTATTTGGTAATGCAAGGGGCAAACCAGACAAAAGCACCAAATTCTTGGCCTTTATTGGACTGGTATAAGGTATGAAAGATAAAATCTTAGAAAGATAATTTTGCATTGTTTTTAAGCCTCATTTCTAACTCTTCATTAAAAGAAAAAACATCCTTAGGTGAAGAAAAACGTCTGGAGAGGAGGCAGGCTCATTCAAATAGGGCCCAGGGCCAAGAGCAGGAGACCTCAGAGGAGGTGGCCTGTGGGTTCCTGAGAGCAAAACAACCTCAGCTCCTGGACAGTCCAGTGGCCACCATGGGGTGGGAGCTGGGGGCTGGAAGACCTGTGACTGTGACAGTGTTTCTGTTGTGGTACAGAAGAGCTCACTCTGAGAGTGAACTGTTCAACTGGAACTAGAGACCCCAGGACTGGAAGGAAGGGCCAGGTACCAGCTCCCTGTCAGGGCATAACATCGAGAAGGCTTGACGAGTGAGGAGTGACGTCAGAAGGAGATAATCCTTTCTTTCAGACCCTGTGACTCAGAAACTGTGAACATGTCAGGAGGTAGCGTCAACTTCTAAGAGGGAGGAAAAAAAATCATTAAATTTGACTGTATGTACTTAAAAGTGATGAGAAAAAGTTTACATCACACTAAATGAGACCCAAAATAGAAAGTAAATGAGAAAAACAAAGTTTCATTTTTTGCACACCGGTTTGTATAATTCAAAGTTCATATTAACTGAAAAATTATAACATTGAGCCCATGTTATGGGCTCTCATGTCCATGAAGTGAAACCCATTGGTAACCATGGTACTTCCTGTTAGAGACATTTAGAGAAGCAGAGGAAGTGCCGAGACTGGTGTTACCAACGTTAGGAAAATAGTGAGCTTCTGCAGAACAGAGAGAATGTGGAAGCCTAGTGAGGTGGAAGGAGAAGGAGGAGAGTGTAGTGAGCTGGAGTATACACTTGTAATATTATTTTATTCTATTTCTTTCTATCTTTCATTTTGGTTTCTAGATTTCCTATATTGTTTTAAAAGATCATCTATATCTAGAAGTTATAAAAGCATTTTTCTAATTTTCCACTTAAACTTTTATAATATGACTATTGAAATTGAGGTATTTATGCCATCTGGGATTTATTTCTATATAAGGTGTAAGGTAGGATATTAAGTCTATATTTTTCCAAATGGAATCCAAATGTGCTAAACCATGTTTTAAAATCAGTACTTTCCACCACTAAATTGAAATGCCATGTTCATTATATATTATATTTCCATACATAAGGAAGCTTCTTTGGGATCCAATGTTCCATTGATCGTTTTTAATATACAATTTTGTTAACACCTGACTTTTGAATGAACGAGTAGTTAAAGACCCTTGAATGCAATTCTTCTTTACTATATTTATCAAACTTTTTTGGCATTTTCTGCATATAACATTCTCATACAAAAACTTTAAAATCATTTTCTCCAGTGTCAACAAGAAGCCTACCAAATTTTAGTGATATGGAGTTCTATTAATTATTATGTTAATGTAAAAAAGCAGATTTTTTAAGTGACATTGATTCTTATCACCAAATTTTATATCATTTACAATTTATTCAGATTATTTCACATGCTATAGTTTATATGCATATTTCATATGCTATGGTTCTATTTGTCTATACATTTATTGCTTGTTTTATGATTTTGTTTGTAACACAACCTGTAATTTAAATAACCAACCTATATGACTGAAATAGACAGCTTTGATTTAGGAGACATTATACTGACGTCTCTTTATTGAAGCTACTCTCATCAAATTTTCAGTGCAATATTATTAACTGTAGTTCTCATGCTGTATATTAGACTTCCAGATTTTATCATCTATAACTACAAGTTTGTTTTATTCTTTGTAACAAACCATGAAATAAGAATTATTAAGCAAGATTATCTTCACGCATTTGCACAAAAATGATTTATTTAAAACTATAGTATTTCATGTTCCTCCAGAAAAATCCAGCCAGATGGTGTAAGCTTTCCATGGTGCGAGCTCCCTGTGATAGACTGGAATATTGTTCAATGAATATTCACTTGCCTCATCTTCCCCTCTTGCGTCAGAGTATGATTGCTCTTCTTTCTTTGGAATTAACCATGTGACTTGTCTTGACCAAAGGATTGTGAATAGGAGGTGTTATGAGCAGAGGCTTTAAAATGTGTAACAACAGTTTCACCATTTCTACGAGATCACGACCCAAATAACTACAGAGCCTAGAATGATATGTAGCACATATCTAGAGTGAAACCCAGCCAACCTGAAGCATAGTTATCAGCTGGCTCCAGCCCAGACTAGCAAAACCTCGCTGAGCTGCAGACCTACGGGAGTGAGCACCATCATCACCCAGTCAGTCAGTTACATAGCATTATTTTTGTAATAGCTAAGTGGCATAGTACCAAAACAAATAAATAAGGGCAAAGATAGCTACAAAACAGATGAACATTTGAACATCTCTTCATTATTTTTAGCTCTTAGTGTCTCATTTTATTCTCACTATATAAATTCTCCATGATTTTCAAATACAGTAATAAACAACTAGATAGCTTATCTATATAATATTTTTGTTGATAAATTTGTCTTTAAATTGATAATTTGGCTCATGAAAAAGACTTTCTTTATTAAAAAAAAAAACACAGGCTGGAAGGATATATTTGCTACCCATATAGCTAACAATGGAATAGTAACTGAAATACATTAAGAATTTCTACAAAGCAATTAGCAAAATAATGACTATACAAGAGAAAATGGGCAAAAGATTAGCAGATGCAATGCACAGTCAAGGAAACAAATGCAATCAACTTATATAAATATTCCGTCATATTGGGAATCCATAAAATACATTAAATTATTAGATTATCAAAGCTTAAGTGATCATATAATACTGTATGTTGATGAATGTATGAAGTAATGAAACTTCTGATACTTTCTTCACAAGAGTGTTAAATATGCATAGTTTTAAGAACAACCTGGAAATCTCTAGAAATTTAAATACATAACTTAGGATCAAACAGTTCTACTGCTAGAGTCTATGGCATCTCTTGTATGGAGACATATTCAACATTTTATAGCAACAATAAAATGAATCATCTGGAGAAAACTGAGATGCCAAGCAAGAAGTAAAATAAAACATAGTGGCATCTTATACAATGGAATACGACAGCACACAAAATTAAAGAACTAGAGCTCTGCATTTCAGCACAAATAAAACTCATAAAACTTCCAACCCTTTAAAAATGTGTTTTCACTTAATCTGAGGTAATTTCCAGATTTTATGATGCTGGAAGGAGGATCATAAAAGGGCCTTTTCACTCTTCTCAGCTAGGCTTCCAATCCAGCTTTGTTGGCCATAGTAAAATCTGGACCAGCACTTCTCATACTTGCCTCTTCTAGCTCCTAAGGACATTAGATCAATGGGGATGTATTGTATGGGATGGACACTCTTTAGTGAAACGAATGTGCATTTAGAAACTGTAGAGGAATGGACACCATGCTTGCAAAGGATAGTTACTGATTCTTATCACATTAAAAGGAACTGCTGAGAACAGGACAGTCTTCTGGTAAGCCTAGAGATGTTTTGTGACTTTGGGGCAATCCACCAAGTAACTCAGTGCTCTGGAATGAGATAAGATCAGTCACTCACTAGTAAGCATGTGTTAAACATTGATGCTTAGTACATCATGGGGGTTGTGGGAAAAGAACAAGTGGGGAAAGAACATGTGAGGAAAGAGCACGTGGCAATCCTTACACATGCAGCCCTCATATGTAATTGCCTTAACTATCCACACCTGTTGTGTATAACCTTAATGAATAGCCATTGAGGAGGGAGCTCAGGGCTACCCTGACCTTAAGGTTATCCCACCTCCTGCAAGCTTGTACTTCTAATTCGTGTCATGCCTGGTTCCTTCATACAGTGAGACCAGGGCCTTAGGGGTTGTGACAAGAAACATTTAGTGAAACCAGAACATCTCATTACACCTGCCTTCTCCACTTATGCCACTTTTGTGCCATGCACCATCTAGGTATTTGTAGTAAACACCTACAAGGATGTGCCTCTTGTGCTGAGCCAAGGGCATCATTCTGTACAAGTGGAACACACCCTTCAGCCTTGAGGTATCTCCTCCTAGTCTCATAGAAATCTCCTACAATAACTCTATTGAAAACCTAAATGTGTTTTGTTCTTGCTACTGCCTATTCATCAGTGTCTGGGTGTTTGAGGCAGTTTTCTGTTTCCCCTGGTCATGACTCATCATCAATTCCCGCACTATTCTTTCTCTGTTCTGTATTCTGTTTGCCCTGGACATTTTTCTCCCTCATTCACTGTTGTCCAGTTTAAACTTAGATTATGCTGGCTTCCAGGCAGACACATTCTTTCTTGACACTGAGAGATGCAATCCATCTCTAGGCAGGAGATGGTTTTTCTGGAGTCCCAGGCCACAATTCAATTGATCATTATATTTCATATAATCCTTTGCTCTTCCAAAGACTCAGCTATTGGTGAGAAGAAGCCCTAGAAGAACACTGGCACAACTTTTCCTGAAGATGCTTCTCTACTGATTGTTAGCATATTTCAAGGTTTTGGTGTAAAGGAGCAGGAGATATTTATTTTTAGTTTGGATAAATCTCCTTAGCTCCCCAGCACATAGTGGGTTCATTATCCAAGATAAGAGTCTATTTTCTGTATATGCCATGTTGGTGATAAGAACTCAGAGCATAATTTTGAAAGAGCTGCATTAAGGGGAAAAGAAAAGTAAAGAAGCATGGTAGCTCTTGGCATTAAACCAATTTGCTGACAACTTTAGATCAAAGTACTACAATTGTATAAGATTTATCTTTTGCCATCACTAGGCACATATACTTTTAAGGTGATAAACACCAAATAGGAAACTGTGATGAGAGGGTCAAATGAACATCTCACATAGGGAGAATGTGTGATTAATTTGCCTTCTGAAATTATGAGGCAGTGCAGGCAAGATATTTCTAAAATGGCAACAGAGAGATTTCAAGGAAGTGAATAAACAAAGTAATGACTCTGGGTGGTGGAATTTAATTACTTCATATGTTCTGCTAAAAAAAAAAAAAAAAAAAAAAAAAAAAAAAATTTTTTTGAAAGAATGCCATAAACATGAAACAGGTACTATTGCCAGTAGGGCTACTGTAAGAAAGGGAGAGCTAGGGGTACTGACCTGGTCCTCAAACACTCACATTTGCTCCATTCACTAAATATATATGCCTCAAATTGCTAACATTCATGGAGCTTCTCAGGTACTTGGGAATTCAAAGTCAAATACTTGATTTCCTTATTTATGAAATGATGAAATATTTAATAAAATTTAAAAAATTGACTAATGCATCTTGTCCTTTTAAAAAAGACATTAAAATACTAATAGCAACTATTTACAGAAAATGTCTACCTAGGACTTTACATAGATAATTTTATTTTTATAAATGTATATGTAATAGCACTAAGAGGTGGTTACTAACTATTTGTATAGTTTATAATTTGAGAAAATAAGGCCCCAAGAGATTAAACAACTTGGTCAAAGTCTCTTAATCAGTGCCAGTACTGGAATTTGGTAGCTTCATGGGAAGCTACATGTGTTAGTTTAAAATCTTGAAATATAAATCAGATTGATGGGAATTAAATTTATAATGAAGAAACTAAAGGCTAATTATGAATGGAATACAGTCTGTGCTATTATGAAATACCAGGTTATATTCTCAGTACTCTTGAAATACGAGTATGGTTGAAAATATATTTAATTAATCAAACATTTAATAAGAACTTACTATTTTTGTGATAAATATTGTAGTGCTATACTAGTGTATCATGTAGAGCTGACAATGTGTGCCCATTTTACAGATTAGATACCATAGGAAGCAAAATGCAATCATTCATCAAAATCTTTTAAGACATTTCAAGGACAATTCTAAAGAATTCTATAGCTAGCCATTCACTTTATCTAGCTTTCCCTCTTGAGTTTTTCTTCCTTGTTTTTCTTGCTAATGTCTGATGACTTTCTGAGGCTCAGCCACTGCTCCCTTTTGCACCCTGAGCCTACCTACTTCAACCTTCCCCCCATTCTCCTAGTTTCAACTTGAATAAACCCTAGTACTCTTATTACTCCCCTAATGCACTCCTGACTTCCAGCCACTTCAAGAAGGGGTTCTCATGAAGCATGCAACATGAATAGATTTTGATAATTAACACTTATACACCCTACCTGAACACTCCTTGATTTATGAAACAAACCCTAACTGGTCTAAACAATATGATATCTTTCTGCACTATAATAGTTGGAGATTGTAACACCCCTTTGGCAATATTGGACAGATCCTCTATGTAGTAAATAAAGAAGGAAATAAAAGACTTAAATATGACCCCAGAACAAATGGACTTAACAGACATATACAAAACATTTCATCCTAATAAAACTGAATACACATTCTTCTCAGCAGTCCACAGGTTATCCTTCAGAATTGATCATAACTTAGGGTACAAGTCTAATCTCAACAAATTCAAAAGAATAGAAATTATTTCTTGTATCTTCTTGGACCATCACAGAATAAAAGTTGAACTCAATAGCAAAAGAAATTTTTATGCTCAAAGTCTTGGAAACTAAATAACCTTATGCTGAATGGTAGCTGGGTCAAAGATAAGATTAACAAGGAAAGCATTAGATATCTAGAGCAAAATGATAATGAAGCCGGAAACTATGAAAACATGTGGGGTACTACAAAGGCAGTCCTTAGAGGGAAATTTATAGCATCAGATGCCTTAATCAAGAAAACAGCAAGAGACTAAATCAGCAACCTAATGGGACACCTCAAGCAACTGGAAAAGGAAGAACAACCCCACCTCAAACACAGCAGAAGAAAAGAAATAAGCAAAATTAAAGCAGAATTAAATGAAATAAAAAACAAAAGAATAATTTAGGAGATCAGCAAAATAAAAAGTTGGTTCTTTGAAAAGACTAATAGAATTGATAAAACCTTGGCCAGAGTAACCAGAAATAGAAAAGTAAGATCTCTAATAACTTCAATCAAAAACAATAAATGGGAAATAACAACAAATACCACATAAACACAAAAGATCCTCAATGATTACTATAAAATAGAATATACTGATTTCTATTACTATTACTATTACTATTCACTATTTCTATAGTGTTTTCTATTCCCAGAAATAGGAAAATGTAGAGGAAATGGAACAATACCTGGAAGCACACCACCTTCCTAAAATCAACCTGAAAGAACTCAATATTTTGAATAGACTTATATCAAGAGCTGAAATAGCATCAACTATACCAAATCTCCCCCAAAAGTAAAGCCCTGGACCATGTGGTTTCACACCAGAATTCTACCAAACCTTCAAAGAACAAGTTCCTATATTGCATAATCTCCTCCAAAACATAGAAAAGAAAGGAATCCTCCCCAACATGTTCTATGAAGCAAATATCACCCTGATCCCTAAACCAGGAAAGGACCCAACAAAAAAGAAAACTATATACCAATATCATTAATGAATGTGGATGCAAAAGTATTCAATACAATCTTAGCAAGCAGAATACAGCAAAACATTAAAAAACTATATAACATGGTCAAGCAGGTTTTATCTTACAGATGCAAGGCAAGTTCAACCCATGTAAATCCATGAATATAATTCACCACATAAATAAAATCAAAAGCAAAGACCATATCATTCTCTCAATTGATGCAGAAAAAGCTTTTAATATCTGGCATCCTTTCTTGATAAGAAACTTAAGAAAATATGTTTATGTGGGAAATTTCTTAAACTGATAAAGGCCATCTACAACAAACCCATGGCCAATATCTTATTGAAAACAAACCCATAGTCAGTATCTTATTGAATGGAGTAAAACTGAAAACATTTCCACTCAGATCTGGAACACAAAAATGATGCCCACTGTCATCACTGCTATTCAACATAGTGTTGATCAAACTGTCAATCTTTGCAGATGACATGATCTTATGCCCCAGAGACTCAGCTATAAAACTCATAGAAATGATGAAGGAATATATAAGTGTCTGAGGATACAAAATCAATACATACAAATCAGTAGCCTTCATACATGTCTACAACAGTGAAGCCAAGAATAAAATCAAAGACTATTACTTTTATAGTAGCTCCAAAGAAGATGAAATATCTGGAAATCTAACAAAAGATGAGAAATATCTCTATAAAGAGAACTATGCAACCCTGAGAAAGGAAATAGAAAAATATGTTAACAAATGGAAGAATATACCATGCTTGTAACTGGGAAGAATCAACAGAATAAAAATGTCCACACTACCCAAAGCAATCTATAGATTTAATGCAATCCCCATCAAAACACCAATATCATACTTTGAAGAACTCGAAAAAAATAGTACTTTGTTTCATATGGAACCAGAAAAAAAAAAAAAAACCCAAGTAGTCAATACAATTCTTAGAACAAAAAACAAATACGGAAGTATCACGTTGCCAGACGTTAGGTTATATTGCAGGCCTATAGTGATCAGAACAGCATGGTATTGACACAAAAGTAGAGACATAGATCTATGGAATAGAATAGAGAATCTAGAGATGAATTTATCCGTATCGTCATTTGGTCTTTGACAAGTCTAAGAAAAGTATGCACTAGGGAAAAGAATCTTTATTTAATAAATAGAGCTGGGAGAACTGGTCAGCCTAATATAAAAGACTAAAACAAGACCCACATCTTTTGCGGATGATAAAAATTTATTCTCACTGGATAAAAGATTTAAATTTAAGACATGAGACAATAAACATTTTAGACTAGAGTGTGGGGAAAATGCTTGAAAATATTGCCCTGGGAATAGATTTTATGAGGAAGACCACCTGAGCAATTTCAGTGACACTAAAAAATAAATAACTGGGATTTGATAAAGCTAAAAGATTTCTGCACAGCTAATGGTACCAAAACCAAGGCATACAGACAGCCTTTGGAATGGGAGAAGATTTTTGCATGTTATGAATCTGACAAAGGCCTGATAATTAGAATCTGCAAAGAACTCAAATTAATAAGAAAAGAATAAAAACCCCATTTCTAAGTGGGCAAGAGACTTGAACAGAAAATTTTCTGAAGATGACAGACAAATGGCTAACAAACACAGGAAAAAATGCTCATTGTCCCTGATTGTCAGAGAAATGCAACTCAAAACCACTCTGATATCACCTAACTCCAATAAGATTAGCCCACATCACAAAGTCCCAAAGCTGCAGATGCTAGTGTGAATGTGGAGAGAAGGGAACACTTCTACACTGTTGATGAGATTTCAAACTAATACAACCATTTTGGAAAGAAATATGGAGAATCCTCAAAGAACTAAAAGTTGATCATGCAATCCTATTACTAGGTTTCTACCCAGAAGAAACAGTATTATTTTGCCACAAAGACATTTGCCTCAGAATGTTTATTATAGCTCAATTCATAATTGCCAAGTTGTGGAAGCAATTCAAATGTCCATCAACCCACCAGTAGATTAACAAACTGTGGCATATGTATACCATGGAATACTATTCAGCCATAAAAAGATCGAGACTTTATATCTTTTATGTTTATTGGGATGAAGTTGAAATGCCTTCTTAGTAAAGTATCTTAAGAATGGGAAAAATATCCAATGTACTCAATACTAATATGAAACCAAGATATAAACAACTACACACCCATAGGAACAATAAAACACAAATATAATCTAGTAAGGAGGAGGAGTGAGGAGAGTGGGGAAAGGGGAAGGGGTTGAGAATTAACAGGATCTCAGCTAATGTGCACAATGTGAGGGTGTTCAGCATGCACCCTAGGTGAAGGGCTCTTCTACAACTTGAACTTTACCTTGGAAGTCAGAGCAATGTAACCTAAAATTTGTACTCTCCTATTAATTTTAAATATATATATATATAAAAAAAGAAGGGCTCATGAAATTTTTATTACAAACTCTTTTCTCTTCCTAATGAAGACCAGGTTTAGAGTTCCACAGGGGACACCAAAGCCATAATTTCTTTCATGTTTAGAGTAATAAAAATGTATTTGAAAAAATTAGGTTCAGAAGTCAAATAAGCTTTGGAAAATATGCAAACCACATTTCCATCTCAGAAATGTACAAGATCTTTTAGTATAAAAAGGGCTGAAGACTGGGACTCAACACACTTGACAATGAATTAACCAGAGACCTGACTTCTCATATTTTCCGAATGTTTCAATGGTTGAGTACAGAGTTTTATCCCTGAACTACAATGTACTATGTACTACCTGGCTGGTGTTGTTCATGAGCCTGTCTTGAGTGGATAGGCAAATCTCTCTTTCTGCTTTAGAAGCTACTCTTACCTTAAAGGAGTAAGGCATTTCTCTGTCTGTAAGAAGTCCCAGATCTGGCTTGAGTGGAAAACCAGCCAGTTTTTCTCTTCCTAGAGAATACAATTGCAGGGCTGACTGGCCAGTTACTAACAGTTTATGAAAATTTTTGTCTTTGTGGCATAAGCAAATTAACAAATCTAAGTTAAGGATCCCCATGGGAGATAATCACACATAGAACAAAGCATGTTCATAATTTATTATCTTTCTCTGTCTCCTACAGATGTAATAATGTTTATTATCTGCTTCAGTTATAAAAAGAATGCTTTAGAATGTATAAACATTAAATCTACCATAATGCCAACACCTAGGGGCAATTACTACTTACAAATCTACTGCAGTTCCTTGCTAAATGTATATGCTTTAAAACATTTGTCTCACAATGTATAATTTCATATTTCGCTAATTTCATTTAACATATCAGTAGTACTTTCACATATTATTTAATAGCTTTTAAAATTTCTCATTTTATTGGCATGCAATATCATATGCTAATTTCTTTAACCTTTCATTGTTATTAGACATTTAACTGATTTTCATGTTTTCATTATAATGATATTCCACACCATCAGCTGTGGCTATGCCACACCAAAAAATTCTTTCTCATCAGAAATGCTTGTTGGAAAGTATGATAATTGTATTATCCATATAAAAATAGATAATTATATTATTATCTGCACAGAACACATAATAAAATAAGAACAGACAGCTAAGAAATTAATGTAGGAGCAGATACTAATCACCAGTTTGGGGATTTTTTAAATTTCAATACATTATTGGGTACAAATGGTTTTGGTTACATGGATCTCTTTTGTAAGGCTTGAGTTGCAGCTATAAGTATGCCTAACACCCAAATAGTGTCCACTGTACCCATTACTTAGGCTTTGGTCCATCCCCACTTCTCTCCAATCCCCTCCTTGGATTCCACTGAGTTTTACTCCCCTCTATGCACATGGGTGTTCATTAGTTACTTCCAATTTAATAGTGAGTATATATGGTGTTTCTTCTTCCATTTTTTAGATACTTCTTAGGAGAATGGTCTCCAGTTCCATCCAAATTATTGCAAAAGCTATTAATTCATCTTTTTTATGGCTTAGTAGCACTCCATAGAATACATATATCACATTTTATTAATCTATTCATGATTTGATGGGCCCTTGGGTTGGTTCCACATATTTGTAATTGTGAATTGTGCTGCAACAAACATTGAAGTACAGTATTTTTTTCTTCTTGAGTAGATGCCCAGTAGAGGGATTGCTGGATTGAATAGTAGGTCTACTTTTAGTTCTTTGAATCTCCACACTGTTTTCCATAGAGGTGGTACTAACTTGCACTCCCACCAACAGTGTACAAGCATTCCTTTCATTCTTCACTTGTGCCAGTACGTATTGTTTTTGAAGGTTTTAATAACCATTCTCACTGGGGTAAGGTGGCATCTCATTGTGGTTTTAATTTGTATTTTCCTGATGACTAGTAATATTGAGAATTTTTTTATATATTTACTGGCAATTTGTCTATCATCTTTAAAAGCTTCCGTTCATATCTTTGCCCACTTTTTAATGGATTTTTTTTTTTTTTTTTTTTTTTTTTTTTTTTTTTTTTATTTATTAAAAAAATTTTTTATTTTTTTTATTTTTTAAAATATTTTA